>ML815451.1:19136-33559 GCA_009831015.1 Picea engelmannii | reverse complement strand
TTATTTTCAGATGTGTATGAATTTGTGAAAACATGTGACAAATGTCAGAGATTTGAAGGTAAAAAACAACTGAAGTCCCTTCCTCTCAAACCTATAGTGGTCACAGGGCCTTTCCAGCAGTGGGGCTTGGACTTCATAGGTGAGATTCATCCGCCTTCTAGTGGACAACATCGGTGGATTCTGGTTGCCACCGATTACTTTACAAAGTGGATTGAGGCTATTCCCACCCGGAACGCCAATCACACTGTCATCATAAACTTTTTGCAGGAGAACATATTCGCCAGATTTGGCTGTCCCAAGAGATTGGTCACTGATAATGCTGTTGCATTCAAAGATAAACACTTGGTGAAATTGTGTGAAGAGCTGGAAATTCAGCTGGTACATTCCACAGCCTACTATCCGCAAGGGAATGGTCTAGTTGAGTCATCAAACAAGAGTTTAGTCAGAATCATAAAGAAGTTGATTGAACAGAATGCCAGAGGTTGGGATTCCAAACTGAAGTTTGCATTGTGGGATGACAAGGTAACATGCAAGAAATCAATTGGTACATCTCCTTTCAAGCTGGTATATGGTACTGACGCCATATTTTCTGTTCAACTTGCATTACCAGTTGCAAAATTCTTACAAGAAATTGATGCTGAACCAAGTGATTTGACTAGGAGGATTCATGATTTGGTAGAATTGCAACAAGATAGAGAGCAGCTCTTAGAAAAAACTGAATTTCATCAGGAGAGGATCAAGAAAAATTTCGACAAGAAAGTCAAGTCAGATGTATTCAAAATAGGGGATATGGTCTTAAAGTGGGATGCAGCAAGGCAGGAGAAAGGGAAGCACGGAAAATTTGAGGCTCTTTGGATAGGTCCTTTTGTTATAACAGAGGTGCAGCAGAACAACACCTTCGTTCTCCAAACTCTTTCAGGCGAGCCAGTATCAAGGGGTCCTTTCAACGGGCGCTTCCTGAAGATCTATTTCTCATAAGGCTTCTTTGAAGCTAGGTTCTTCTTGTACATATTTTCTTTTCTCAGTTCTGTTTTCTTTATTTTTTTCATTCAAATAACTCCATGCCCAATGGTACTAGCAACTAGTTTTCAAATTGCATAAAGGCTACTGAGTCTAGCTAGGTTCTTGGTCACCTCACAGAGAGATGCCCATCCCAGTTGGAGCCAAATGTTAACTCCCAAAATGAAACCGTCTTCTTGGTTGAATTTTGTAGTTGATAGCATGGCCATCGGTAGTGTTCTCAAGTTATTTTTGAGTTTTATAGCTGAAAAGTTTAGGTTTTTGGTGTGTCATAAGGAAATAATTTGACCCATAAAGTCTTCTTTCCAAAATTTTCATTTTTCACTTTCCTCAGCTAATGTATGTTCAAAAATTGATCATGCGTTGTGGAAAGTGTCGACTTTCAGCAGCTAAAGAGCTCTTTTCATTTAGTTGATGCACTGTTGAAAGTGGTAAAGTTCAAAAGGTCCGACAATCGAGTTCGCGGGTGGCGCGCTGTGGTAAGTACATGCTTTCCGTAGCTAAGGAGTATCTTCTACAAAGTGGTGCGCTGTGGAAAGTGCATACTTTCCGCAGCTAACAGGGGTTTTCCAAGGGGTCGCGCGCTGGTGAAAGTGACAAGCAAGCAGTTGACAGAGGCGTCTTCCACGGGTCGTTGCTCAACAAAGCAGGAATCACGTGCGCGATATCCACGTATAACAGTAATGATGATATGGTCACCCCCACGTCAAAGTAAATCCAAGGAATGCGCTGATAGGAGTGGGCAATGATAGAAACTCAATCATGCACGTCAGGATATGACTGTAATTCGAATCCAGCCCAGAACTCACGCACAGCACTCATGGCATCCGAGATGGTAGGTTCGTGTTCGGTGATGCAGGTACAGAGGAGGTACCGTCGGCCTGACAACATCAAATCAAGCAATGGTTTTCATATCACAAATCGCTTCCGAAATGCTGTGGAAGTGTTCATTCGTTTCAAAACAGAGTCGAAGCCCGAACTGCTTTCAACAGCGCAAAACCTCGGCTCGACTGGCAGTTACAGGGGTTACAATTGTCAAGTTTTCTGAGCTGCACAATGGTGAGAAAACGCAGTGGCGCTCTACTCAAGCGAGAACTGGATAACTTATCCTTTCTACAATCACATCCCGAGGTCTAGAGGCATTTTGCAAATGCAGGTTGTATGGAATTCGTAGAAAAGTTACAAGTTGGGTGCCACCAAGCCACAACTGAAGACTTTGCCAAAACTTTCGATGGCAATAAAGCTCGAGTCGGGTCCATGGAAATCAAAGTGGATGAGGCTGTCATTGCCGCAGCTACAGGATTGCCAAGAACTGGTCAGAGCTGGTTTAAAACCACAGCTCCTAAAAACTTGGATTTCAGGGTCTATTTAAAAGAGGGGTACAAACACAAAGCTTGGAGAAAAGGTATGCTTGTTTCATATCTAGATGAAGAATGGCAAGAATTATTCAAAGGCATCCAATTGTACATTACATCGGAGGGAAGATATGACAAATTGATGATGTATCACTTTAAACTCTTGGATCACTTCACAGGCAAGACCCCCATCAATTTGCCTTATTTCTTATATCACGGTTTGACAAAGGTATGCAAGAGGATTAGAGCTCAACCCTTGAGCATGAAAACTGCTCTATGTCACCTTGGCCTCATAAAATTGATTATCCTGCAAGAATTGAAGAAACAAGAGAGGAGCTGGGAGCACTTCCTGTTCTGCGAAGGTTTTGAAACTCAGAATCAGACTGCAAATGAACAGATGGCAGGTTCAAAGAAGCAATTGTCTCCTCAGAGCACCTCAAGAAGAAGAAGGGCCTTGCCAGGACCTTCAGAGTACATAATTTCTGGAATGAAGCCTCACAGGCTGAAGAGAAAGTTGAACTTCGAGCAGACTACAGAGCAGACTACACAGCAGAATTCTAGGCATCCTACATAGCAGAGTACAGGGAAGAACATCCTTAATTTTCCATATTCAGATTCAGAATCTGAGCAGAAAGATCAGTGCCCTACCATCAAAAGTTCTGAGCAATCAGCTGAATGTGCTCAGAACTATGAAACTTTCAATCAGACAGAGCAGGGAGAATCATCAAAAAACCCTAGATCAAATAAGTCTCAGAAAATCAAACATCTCAAGGAGGTAATTGCCCAGCAAGAGGTCTTGGAGCGGGTGATTAAGGATAGGTATAAAAAATTATCTGATAACTTTGCCAAGACAAATGCAGCATTTGAAAGATTGGCCAAGGAGAGTATCAGAGAGAAAAAGAGGAAGACAAAACTCATCAAAAATTACAACAGCCTGTGGTGTCTTACCAAGCGCCTCAAAAGGCAGATCAGGAGGTTGAAGCAAAAATTGAAACAGAGATCTCATCCAGACCTGAAAGTTCTTGCTCAAGTTGCCGTCAATATGCAAGGTGAGAAATCGGATGACCACTGATTTTGCTTTGAAATCGATTTCGAAGGTGAAAATTCTTTTTGTGCGCTATCGGGACTTTCAACAGCGCAAGGCTACTATTCTATTACCCGTTAGCTATGGAAAGTGACAGCTTTCAACAGCTAACCCATGAAAAACTTAGATGGTTGCACTGTTGAAAGCTGGGAAAGCAATTTTGAGGTCGATAATACACCAGTTCATTTCAAACAGGATCTGAAGATACACCAGTGTATCAGTGGACTATGAGATCGAATAATAGAAGTTCAACATCAGGGATTCGAGGGATTTTTGGTTACATGTCCAAAACTATTTCCTAAAAACTCGACCATAAACATTGGGAAATTGAACACTCACACACAGGTGTCCTGCTATTTTCACCACATTGCACGTACTAAGAGCTGAAGGAGGCAGATGGCTATTTTGGAAACTGAAGATAGATCGACTATCTAGTTTAGTTGTTGAAGACTTTAATTTCAAGTTGTTTAGATTGAATAGAATTGTTTTTATTAAATGCAGATCCATGTTTTTAGGATCTGTATAACTGTTGTAAGAGGCTATAAATGCTTGTTTTTGATATCAAAGAGGGGTTCAATTCTGGATCAGTTCAGCTTCGAATGCCTCGAGCTTGGCCCAAGTTGCTTCGACTTGATGCTTTGTTGTGGTCTCTTGTTCGGTGAACTCCTGGATTCCTACGTCATTCACTGGCCCTTCTAAGCATTGTTCTGTTGTGATGATGAGTTGTTCTAGTTCTACTCCTTGGTTCTCCACCTCTGTGAACAAATCGCATGCCTTATCTTGCACAGGTTGAAGTTGTTGAGTGACTTCCATCACTTTGATTTGAAGCATATGGATCTGTTGTTGAGCTGTACGTTGTTCATGAGACCTCTTCATTCTATCTACAGCTGATAGGGCCTTCAGCTGCGCCTGTAGTGTATCTGTGTGCTTCTTCGCTTCCTGGAGATGCGAATCCAACACCTATAATTCTGGGTTCTTAGTGAGGTTCTCATATGTCTGGGCACTTTGGTTACTTAGCTTCTTTCACTCCAAGGCAAGAGATTTTAATCTGTCAACTGCATTGCGGGCAGTTGCTTCTCACTGATCCCTTATGTCTTGAGGGGTCTCGGGCATAGTGCGAAGCTCCAAGTCTGCTATGCGTTGTTGGAGCTGTTGGATTACTTCTTGGATTTGCGCCACATGCTATGGGACTCTCTCTTAGACCTTTACTTCAATGCCTTTCATAGAGCAAAGTGCTCTGTGAACCATTTCCTTAACTTCAAGTTACTCGACGAGCAAATGTTCCTTGCGTTGTTGTAAATGTACTTTTCTTCATCCCACTTCGCTTATAGAGCCAACTTTTCCCATTTTGCAGCACTGCGTTGCTCCTCTAGGACTTTTTGTACTTGTGCTACAGCCTAGGTGGATTGTGTTGTCTCTTCCTAAGCTTCGACTGTATCAGCAATGTGTTGTAGTTGTGATGGCTCATCACCTAGTTATGATGTTCCTACCGACAGAGCCGCAGTGGAAACTGCGCGGCTGGACTATATTGCTTGTTGCACCCCTTGGAGCTCATCCTTAATCCGACTGAAGATCTCCTCCTGCTTAGCTTCCTACTTCTCTGCTATCTCCAGTGAAGCATCGTTCAGTGCTGCGACGATGAAGTCAAATTCATTTGAGGTGAGGGTGGTCTCAATTTTGGTCCTGGTTGCTTTCGATTTCTTCCTCGAAGAAGGTTTCGGAGGGGAAACCTTCCTTTTCTTTGAGGGGTCCTCCTCATCTCTAGGCGGTGTAACTTCGCCATTCTTCGGTTCAACTTTTGCGCCATCTATCTCTCTGCCATCTCCTCCTTTCTCTACTAAGATGGAAGCGGTCTTCACAAATGCGTTGTCTAAATCATGGACCTCTTTGGTCTTCTTTGTCTTTCTAGGTCTAGGTATATCTGTTGCAGTTTCTGGACTTTCAACATTGGACATCTTCGCAGGGTCTGCTAGAATATGGAGGTCTGCTGACCATTCCTTGGTAATCTCTTCCAAGTCATCCTCTGTCAACTTGTAGCTGTTGTTTATGCTCATCAGTACGCGTTGTGATATAGATGAAATGGCGGTCCGCATTGAATTTCATCAAGGGCCTGAACCTGTGGAGGGTGTTCGGGGTTATACGAGGCGCATATTGGATGGCTACCTTCAATTGGTTGTAATAAGTATGGAAGACAGAATTCGATTGCCACTTCTTGTTCATGTCGTTCGAGTACCATAGTGTACAGAACTTTGTGACCAGAGGTTCAAACGGCTTGATGTCTGGGAAGGTCGCACCTTTCGACATCTCCCATGCAATGAAAGTGATCAGGATGAGAAGCCAGCTGAAGTGGAACTCATATCCTTGATCTTGCGCTTCCCTGTAGTCCAATTCTAGCTTGTTTACAAGGTACTTCACCCAATTCATTTGTAGGCCCTCCGCGCACTTTCTTGTGAGGTCGACTACAAATCCAGTCACTTGGGTGGGTTGGTTCTTGTGAAACAACTTTCCTATGATCAATTGACAGGCTAAGTGCATTGCACCGCTCTGGATAGAGGCTACCTTTTAGCCTCGCATTCCCTTCTCGACATCCCCGTAGGTGTCTTTTATATTTTGTGCAAGAGTGTGATCCATGGTTTTCCCAGGACATAAATCTTGTGGGTCAGGGCCTTGCATGCTCAGCCCTATGATCTGATTAATCAATGTTGGATCCACTGTGATACGATGATTCAACCATAAATATACGCCATGGTAGCAAGACAACATTAGCTTGATGCATGCGTTCACTTCTTGGTGCCTTCTGAAGTGCATGATCTTCATAACATTGAGGATGGTGGACTGCGCGAGGTTCATGGTCCATGAATAGGGTATGATCTTTGAGTTCTTTCTCTTGGTTCTGGTCAAATACTTGTGCAAGGAGAACATATTGTACACCTTCCCGTAATCAAGGTTGAAGTCACTAAACTTCAATGTTGCGATCTTATCTTGGTCTGTGCGCACTGCGCATATCCCCTTTGGGAGGTACGCAATGAAAAATTCATATTCAAAGTCTCTGGGCACATTGTCTCGGTTTATTGCGTCACTCAGAGGTGGTAGATAGGCAGGTAGAATGCTCGGAATCATCTTAGCATTCGCTAAGTCATCCTTGTGCTCAGTTCACCTTTCACAGGACGGTCCAACTCCGTGAGAAGTGGATGGGGGCACTTGCACTGTTTTTGTGGATGAAGCCTGGATACCTTCAGACATCGACATGGATTTCTCAGTCATCAATTCGATCAAAACTTCTTCAATAGATTTCTCTGTAGTGCTCGATGCTTCTGACATACGCACTTGAGGTGAACAATTCGTGGGTTCAGGGAACAACTTAGACATGGTAATGAGATAGAGATAGAGAGCACAATGATCACTGTATAAACTCGTCTTAGTCTGTGGGCTTGAATTCTCAATTAGAAAAAAGTGTGCTCGGTGCATGGCGCAACGTGATAAATAGATAACTTGACAACGGTGTGCTTACAATGGGTATGCGCCTCCATTAACTCATGTTCGATCCATTATGGCGTGGCCCAACGGTTTGATGATGAACCTTTATTGCTTTTCTACCCATTCGAAGCAGGAGTCGAAGGGATATATCAGCCCCAATGACTATATTTCTTCGTCATGGCGAAGTGCCATGTGTCGTTGTTCTGATATCCAGAGGAAGCTCCAATTTTAAATTTTTTCTTTCTACGAGGTCTCCTCCAGAACCTCTTGCAACTTTTTATTCTTAGCCCTCTTCTTTCTTAACTATCGAGCCTTTTTTCTAGTGAGCTTCGTCTTGGTAGTTCTTTTTTCCATTCTGATTCCTGTCTTCTGTGGTCTTAGTCACTTCGCGCTGTTGAGATTCTTCCCTAGGGTTCCTGGATAAGACTTCTTCTTTGTCGAGGATAGGAAATTCAATATTTTGTGGATTCTCTAGAGTTCTCTTAACTTCTACAGCTGGGTTACTATCATTAAACATCTTCGATCTGTTCTCATGTTCTTCGATCAATTGTGTGATCTTTCTAGTTATGAAAACTTTTAACTCTTGCTTCTTCTATTCCAAAACTTCTTCTTCTTCTTTTTGTCTGTCTTGGTTTCTATCAATCCAAGGTTTTTCTATTAACATGGTAAATGAGGCGTGGTTCTCAATAAATTGAATAATCTCAAAATATTCTTATGTCGAAGTTCCATTGACAGTTACAGGTATCTGAGCGAGCCTCCCACACAAGTTTACCAGTTTTCCTCTGAATAACCCTATTCCTCCTAGTGAAGGGATCATAGCAGGCCTTTCTATAGCCTCCCAAGTTCTTTTTGTCATGATATTCACTTGTGTTTCCTCATCTAGAACACAGTCAATGTCTAATTCCCCTATTCTTCCTTCAATGCATTCTTTTTCTTTAAAGATCTCTGATAACCTGACATGTCGGTGACCATTCAAGGTTTCGTTTATTTGCAGCAATACTTTCTCTGATTCTTTCTGGGGTTCTGTTGTAGCCTTAGTTTATGGATCTTTCTTAGGGTTTTCTTGTCTTATGTTCATAATTTCAAGCTTAGCAATCATTCTAGGGCAATTCAACACTTCATGGTCTATATCTTTGCAAAAAAGACAACTAGGCCTTCCACCAGGGTATTCCTTAACAAGATGTCCCTGTCTTCTGCAACTATAAAAGAGGGTTAATCCTCTCTTTATTTTAAATGATCCCCGACCTCCTTTGTACTATGCACTAGGATCATAGGAGCTAACCTGCAATAAATTATTTCTAGGATCCTGCAGCCATTTGTTAGTCCAAACATTCTTTCTATGCATTGGTATAATATATCTTTCACTAGTCTTATCAGATTTATTCATATAAAACCTTCTTTCATCTATTAATGCCCTATTTTCAGGCTAGGATAGATCCTATCAATCATACCTAGATCCATGCTCTAGAAACAAAAATTCTACTTATCTTACTTCTACAGAGCATAAAGCTTCCAGATCTAATTTTTTTAACTATTCTTACCTTTATCAGAGCACAGAGCTTGCAGATCTTACCTCTTTTAATCAGACGTTCTTAATTTTACCTTTTTTAGAGCACATATCTTCTAGATCTTACTTCTTTTCTTCAGATCCGATCTTTAGATCGGGATTCTTCTGTTCATATCTGACCTTCTTTCTTGAGCACAGAGCTTTATAATTCAAGTAGAATAATGCGCGTTAGGGCACCGATCTACACACAGATCTTTTACAAATTCAGGATGATTCTTTGCACAGAGCTTCTTCTTTCTTAGTTCCCAACAATCACAGTTTCAGGTCTCGGCAACGAAACCATTTTTTGGCACAGGGGAAGACCCAAGGTTCAACGCTACAACAACGCACCAACAAAGCCCTAACTACCGGCCCTTTTTGCAACACCTGCGAAGCAGATGAAGTCTCACTCGAGGTAGAGGCAGGGGTGGTTGCAGGACTCAAGTGTCTGTAACCTTAGCTGGGACACAGATCTATGATTGTACTACTTAATAGAGCACTTAGCACCGTCAGTTCCTCAATATACATTCAATAACCACTTCGCTTATAAGACAAAACTTTGCAGCATTAACACTGGTCTAATTTATTTAAGCACTTATCATAAGTAAATAGGTCAGATCTGGTAGATCAAGCACTGAGCATATCCCTGTATATCAGATCTATCATTCTACCTATCATTAGCACTAAAAATAAGCAGATCTATCTAAACATATCAGAACACTTAGCATATAACATATGAACACATCAAGACAAAGCACATAACACAGTGTTTATGTGGTTCACCCCCACCCTAGGGCTACATCCACCAAATCTTCTTCTTTATTGTCTTCAGTCAATCGGTTACAAGCATAAAGACATAAAAAACCCTTACTCCGCACAGGAAAGAAGATCTACGCAACTCGCTAGATCCTTCTTCCTTGCATTACAACACTAAGCTCTCCACAATCTACTACAATGACCTACACTTAGCTCTGCAAGTCTCTTACAGTCATGCACAAAGAACTTTCAGATCTACTTGCACTTAACATGCATTCACATCACATAGATGCACTATTCTCTTCAACTACTACCAACTTACATTGCCTATCCTTCTATTTATACATACAAAATAGGCCTAAACATGGGTAAACCCATGGGCTGACATCCCATTCCCGTTACGTATTCCAAAAAACCCAAAAGGGGGCTGAGATCCTATGATCTCTACTTCGTCTTTCTCTCCTCCTTCGACAGGCTGTCGAAGTTCCAAAATAGGTCAACATGACCAAGAAATTCCCAAAACTTGGTCAAGGACCAACAATGATACTTTACAAGTGTGAGACTTTGATATTGAGGTAGTTGTCGTTTTCTTCTTAATGTTGAATGGTCATTCATTAGAGTTAAATACCCCAATAATTCTCCCGACCACATCAAAATCTCAGTGCAAAAGTGTCGGTCGATTGGGTTGACTAACCTAGTCGGTGGAAAGGGAGCGCTCGTGATAATACCATATTAAATATTTATACCATGATCTCGGTGATCAAAATTTGGAATCGACTGTCTGACTAAAGTGAGAGTGGAATTGGTGTTGTTGGTTGAATGACTAGTTGTTGGTCGAACATCCTAACTAGGACGATCAATATGCAGCCTGTTGTAGAGTCTTTAAGACTGCGGCAGCTGGTATATATACTGTCGGATTGTATTGGTATATACATTGAGATATATCCGATGGTGTATATACTACCTGCCACAGTCTTAAAAACTCTGTAGAAGGCTGCATATTGATCACCTCCTAACCACTGCCAGTGCTATTGAAACCCTTTAATGATCTACTATCAACCTGCACGTGATTTTGTAGCTTGTAGAATATGCACATCTACGCTTATTCTCCCAGTGACATCTCAGTGCCTTTTGACAAGGACACAAACCCACCAAATCCAAAATTGCAAGACACGTGGTGGATTTTGGGGTGATTGGGTCAGTCAATAGTAAGAGAGTCTTAGATGGGAGGAAAAATGTTGAGTGTTGGCATGTAATTAATAGTCGACTTGAATGGGCATTAACATCTAATGAATGGGAGAGTCATTCGATGGTGGCTATGCTCAAACCATTTATGTCAAAGGACGTTGTTGGCTACACTTTCATTAGTTGAGTCTGTAAAATCCCTACAAGCAAAATTTCTTGTATTTTACTAACAAGAGAGTATTGTTATAGTTGAGTCCTTTGAAGCCATGCACATGCAGTAGATTAATTCAATCATCCTTCATATAATTTTATATACAAACCCCATACAGTTCAAATATCTCAAATCCAAGCCATGACTCATCAATAGAGAAAAAAGATTGATGAGCATCGAGAGCAGAGAGCATACAAACATTCATCACTTCATTGAAATGTTGACATTGATAGATAAAATAATTGCAACATCTCAGTGAACAGAGCACTTGCAAAGAGAATTCATGATGAGAATTGAACATGAAAATTTTGTAGTGGTCAAAGGAATTCAAGAAAGAGACGGCATACACACAAACACACACACCAGAGCTTAAAGGAAAGACGATGGCACAAATACTGAACTGATTGAGCCCCTTGGTAGAAGAGTTGTAGAGAAGTCCCTAGGTTGTGACAATGAAAGCAGTGTAATGGTATAATTGACTGATGTTGCAGACCCTGTCAATTCCATAAAAAGATCCCCCAGGAATGGAAATTCAATGGAGTGGCCCTAGAGATCACCCCGACGACTCCTAGGAGGAATACAAACTTGCAAGTGAGTATGCCATTTGGTGGCACTCAACAAGAAATAGACAAAATCGATCATATGGATATCTAGGAGTCAGGACATGTGATATGCAGTCATTCAAATCCATTGGAAACTAATCAAAATAAACCTCGTATACATGTATCTTCCTATATAACTAGTGACGGTTGCGGCTGATTTAAATATGCAAACTGGTATGAATGGTTGATGCACAATAAGGATATTTCTGCTAGAGTAGAGACTTGGGATATTGTTGCACACTTGCTCAATACGAGCAAGGAATTGAGTGTGGGGAAGATGTTGAGGGGGCCTCTTAGGCCTCATAAATGGCATCATACCTATGAATGTAATATAAGGTAAAGTTGATAAATATATGTGTATAATGGATAAATGGGCCTAAATGGGTGATTAGTTGGAGTGGGTGCAACCACTCCAACCATCCATATAATTGTATAAATACCTATCAAATAATAAATAAAGATGGTAGAACATTCTCCGCAATATATTTGTCTTGATGGTCTCATGTGTGCATGTCGTGATGTAGTCTCTTGCTTGAATGTTGGTTGGAAGCATAACCTTCCAACAATTTTCATAAATTATTTTACAATTCTTAAGATGGATTTAGATATATGGTAAATATACCTATGTCATCCAAAGTGGAATTTAATAATAGGAGAGGTTGCTTTCATGCACCTAGATTTTGGATTTCATGTAAATTTGAAGGCAAAATTTCCTAGAGTAAAATGTGCACCCTAGTCTCAATTTTGACCCAAATTGAGTGTTTCAACTTGCAGAAGGTGTAATTTGTGATTTTACACCTATCTATAGCCTTATATTGACATTTGGTGATGGGTGAAATATACATTTTGGTTTGGGTTCACATGCTTGAACTAATATGTATCGTTACATATACAAATCTGAAGTGCTTTATAATGATAGATGATAGATCAATGATGCCACAAGTGAAATATTGTGGTTGTGAACTATTGTTGTATATGAACATATCCAGTCGATTATTTATGCAAGAATGCTTGCATATTAGGGTTTAAGACTATGTATATATAAATATGCAATCTTTCAAAGATATATAACATGCACTATATATATTATTATTATACACCAATTTGGTGTGTTGGCTTGGCCGTGACCTTAAAAATAGATTATTATTATTATTATTATTATTATTATTATATATTCAATTATGAATGGTCATGGTATGAAAATTACGAGTGTTGAGAAAATTGGGAAAACGTTGTGTTTGTAGCTAGTGTACGTATTGTAATTTGCATGAACAATTATTGTTTTACAAGCCATATGCATTATCTATACATGTATGTTTCATATTCATAACAACAAAGATGCCTAGTAAAACACTAGAAATGCACAACATGTTTGTAAAAAGTAAGGCAAGGTTGCATTATACGTTAGATTTTAGTTGTGAAAGTTGTTGGGGGTGTAGTTTATCATACTAGATATGTTCATGTTGTTAATTTTGCAATTGCAAATTTAAAAAGGGTTGTTGTGCAAAGGAGGCAAAGTTTTCCTTGTAATTTGAAAGGCCAAAATTATAGTAAGTGACCAAATTCAAATGCATGCCCAAGCTTCCATGTAGCTCCATAAATTGGTTTATAAGTTTTAATGTGGATTTAGATATATGACAAATTTACCTATGTCATATAAAGTGAAATTTAATAATAGGAGAGGTTGTTTTCATGCATCTAGATTTGGGATTTCATGTAAATTTGAAGGCAAACCTATCTTAGAGTAAAATGCACGCCCTAGTCCTAATTTTGACCCAAAATGAGTGGTTCAACTTGTATAAGGTGTAGTTTGTGATTTTACACCTGTCTATAGTCTTATATTGGCATTTGGTGAAGGGAAAAATATACACTTTGGTTTGAAATTACATGAATGAACTAATATGTATTGTTACATATACACCTTTGAAGTGCCTTATAGTGATAGATGATAGATCAATGATTCCACAAGTGAAATAGTGTGGTTGTGGACTATTGTTGTATATGAATATACTCAATAGGGTATTTATGCAAGAATGTTTGCATATTAGGTTTTAAGACTATGTATACATAGATATGCAATCTTTGGGATATATATATATATATATATATATATATATAGTCATGGTATGAAAGATACCATTGTTGAGGAAATTGGGAAAATGTTGCGTTTGTAGCTTGTGTATGTATTGTAATTTGAATGAACAATTATTGGTTTACAAGCCATATGCATTATTCATACATATATGTTTGATATTCATAAAAATAAAGATGCCTAGTAAAACCCTAGAAATGCACAACTTGTTTGTAAAAAGTAAGACAAGGTTGTATAATACCTTAGGTGTGAGTTGTGCAAGTTGTTGGGGGTGTGGTTTATCATACTAGACATGTTCATGTTGTTAATTTTTCAATTGCAAGTTTAAAAAGAGTTGTTGTGCAAAAGAGGCAAAGTTTTCCTAGTAATTTGAAAGGTCTAAATTGTAGTGGGAAACCAAATTCAAATGCACGCCCAAGCTTCCATGTAGCTCCATAAATTGTTTTAAAATATTTAATATCTATTTAGATATAAAGAAATTTTACCTATGCCATCCAAAGTGCAATTTAATAATAAGAGAGGTTGTTTTATTGCACCTAGATTTGTGATTTCATGTGAATTTGAAGGCAAATTTGTCTTAGAGTAAAATGCATGCCCTAGTCTCAATTTTGACCCAAACTAAGTGTTTCAACTTGCAGAAGGTGTAGTTTGTGATTTTACACCTATTTATAGCCTTATTGTCATTTAGTGAAGGGTGAAATATACATCTTGGTTTGGGGTTACATGCATGAACTAATATGTATTGTTACATATACAACTTTGAAGTGCTTTATAGTGATAGATTATAGATAAATGATTCCACTAGTGAAATATTGTGGTTGTGGACTATTTTTGTTTATGAAAATACCCAATAGGGTATTTAGGAAAGAATGCTTGGATATTAGGGTTTGAGACTATGTATATATAAATATGCAATATTTGGAAGACGTGTGTGTGTGTGTGTGTGTGTGTGTCATTTGTTAGGATATTTAGACACTTAGGAGTTAGTTAAGATCTACTTGGTCTAATATGTCGTTAGGTAAAAGTGTGTTTCTTTAGTATGCATTAGTATGCATTTGTAGTTAGGAAATCCGACGGTCACGATATGTTCCCGAC
>ML815451.1:3578-13611 GCA_009831015.1 Picea engelmannii | reverse complement strand
GCCGCGTTGGCTGGGGCCGTGGATGTTTCCCCGTAGGGGTTTTACCACGTGAAAACATTGGTGTGTTGATCTTTGATCTGGTTATGTGAGTGGTTACTGAAGGTGTTCGTCCTCTGTTGGAATACCTGTGTTGTCGAACATCATTTGGGTTTATCCCTAGTGGTTTGTGTTTAGGGGTGATTTACCCTCCACCCAAGTTCAATTCTCGTGAGTGACATGTTTGGCTCTTAAATGAGCAGGCTATCAAAAAATAAAACCTCGACTTTCAACAAAATCCGGTTTACCCTGGATACCATCCTCGAAATGAGGGGAAGTACCCAATGGGTTTCCTAGGAGTTGTTCACTTGGAATATATATATATATATATATATATATATATATATGAATTATCATGGTCTGAAAATTACCATTGTTGAGGAAATTGGGAAAATGTTGTGATTATAGCTTGTGTATGTATTGTAATTTGCATGAACAATTATTGTTTTACAAGCTATATGCATTCTCCATACATATAGGTTTCATATTCATTACAACAAAGATGTCTAGTAAAACGCTAGAAATGCATAACCTATTTGTAAAAAGTAAAGCCAAGTTTGTATTATACCTTAGATTTGAGTTGTGCACGTTGTTGGGGGTGTGGTTTATCATACTAGACTTGTTCATGTTGTTAATTTTGCAATTGCAAGTTTAAAAAGGGTTTATGTGCAAAAGAGGCAAAGTTTGTCTTGTAATTTGAAAGGTCGAAACTGTAGAAGTGATCAAATTCAAGTGCACTCCCAAGCTTCCTTATAGCTCCATAAATTGTTTTATAAGTTTTAATATGGATTTAAATATGTAAAATTTACCTATGTCATCCAAAGTGCAATTTAATAACAGGAGAGGTTGTTTTTATGCACCTAGATTTCATATTTCATGTAAATTGAAGACAAAACTACCTTAGAGTAAAATGCACGCCCTAGTCTCAATTTTGACCCAAATTGAGTGGTTCAACTTGCAGAAGGTGTAGTTTGTGATTTTACACCTGTCTATAGCCTTGTATTGGCATTTGGTGAAAGGTGAAATATATATTTTGGTTTTGGGTTACATGCATGAACTAATATGTATTGTTACATATACAACTATGAATTGCTTTATACTGATAGATGATAGATCAATGATTTCTCAAGTGAAATATTATGGTTGTGGATTTTTGTTGTATATGAGCATAGCCAGTAGGGTATTTATGCAAGAATGTTTGCATATTAGGGTTTAAGACTAAAGTGAAGAAGTTTTTTGGACTTAGCAATAAGACAAAACTTAAAATAATTTTTTGAATAAAATTATGCAATAAAATTATCAATTTTAACAATTATTCTTGTTTACATAGGGCACCATATTCTTTTTTAATCATATTTTAAGAAAAATATTAAAAAAGAACAAAAACAATAAAATCACAATCTCCTTAATAAAATCTTCTTCAAAGAAAATATTGTTTCAAGAAAATATATTCAAAGGTTTATTCAGAATGACCATTCCTTAATAATTGAATTACAAAATATATGAACATAAAGGTATAATTATCATTCAATATTATCAACCATAATTGCAAGATTCATGTGAACAAATTTGCAAGCCATAGTTGATATATTAAAATCTTTATAAATACAAAGATAAGTTTTTGAGATTAAATCTTTGAAAACTCTCTTGATTCCAAATTTGAAGTCTTTATTGAAATATGTAAACCAAATGACACAAAGTGTTGATTAAACAAGGGATGAATCCTCTAAAACACATAATGACCATGAATAATTCAAAAATCTAAAGCATAAAGACCAAAATGATTGTCAAAAGAAAGTTCTCTCTTAGTTCGATAATCAATCCCCTATTATTTACTTTCTTTTCCATTTTATCTCATTGTGCTCAACCATTTCTTATTTAAAGTAACAATTTTCAAAAATAATAAAGACCAAAATGATTGTCAAAAGAAAGTTCTCTCTTCAGTTCGATAATCAATCCCCTATTATTTACTTTCTTTTCCATTTTATCTCATTGTGCTCAACCATTTCTTATTTAAAGTAACAATTTTCAAAAATAATAGTGAGAGAGTGAAACTTTAATTTTTTGTAAAATTGTTATATTTTCCTCTTTTCATGCCTAAAATAAATATGATGTGTTTGTCTAGTCATGCATTCTTATTTTTCCTTTATTGAGGTTGCAGTGTTCATGTGGATGCAACCTAGGGCACTTGCATTATTGATGGTTCTTTGCTCTTAAATTTATCTATCTAATTCCATTTATTTCCTTCTTGATAATTAAAATCTAACATCTTTATAGAAACAATGTCTAGCTGAGTGAAAAGGTCAAAGGATGCATGTGACAAGCTTTGATATAAATTAGTAATAGTGATTAACAATCTAAAGTCATTGGAAAGTTTATCAAAGATTAGCTTTCTTCTAATAGGACCATTGACATATTTAAACTATTTATTATTATTCATTTGTTTGAGTAAAGATTCATTGTATCCTTCAACACTGTAAAACCATCTCTCAAACATATACAAAGGGGAAAATCCTAATTCAAATATTGTTGAAAACGTGTTCCTAAATTCTTGAGTAAATTGTTTAATTGCATTTCATTTCCTTTGAGCTACCATAATTAAACTTAGTTTAAAATGTACTATACTTGCGAACATAGTAATTGAAGTCATGTCTTTGACATCCATAATTTCCTATTCAACTTGAATTTTACCATTAAAGAACTTAATTACTTGATCTACCACTTGATATTTGTCTTCTAAACACTCCCATTGAAGCTTTAGTAATCTCGATATCTACCCTATTTTTATCATTTGGACCACATCAAAATGACTTCATAAATTTTGTCTTATCAATATGATTTGATCCCAAACCATATGTTTTTCTTTGAAAGCTTTACTATTTTATGTATTAATTTATCCTTCTCTTTCTAAAATTCAATTAGTTATTTAGTCTTCGCATGCTCTAATGCTTGTATTTACAATTTTAACTTTAGGACTGTTTCTTTATCCTTATTCTTGACTAAAGACTCAACTCTAGTTTTATAATTTGGATCATGTCCAAGAGCAATTCAATTCAATTCTAAACAATAGTGGCTCTATTTACAATATTTTGTTTAAGCTGACTTTCCAACTTTGTCACAAATATTGTCATTTTCTTAACATTAGTTGTTGCATGTATCAAATATCTAGATACCATCTTTCCAATCAGCTTGTGTCATTCAATTTTATCCCTAATTAGCATCTTCTTCAATTCAGTCTTTTCTTTGATAGTCTCATATTCATAAGACTTAATCTCTCTTTCAATTTTGTTGACCTTTGGATACATAATAGCTATGTCAAATGTTCCTTTGTCATGATCTACAGTAGTTAAGAGCCTAGTTGTTGTTGATCCTTATTGAGTTGTCTAAGAAAACATCTTCTCTTTACACTATTTGGATATCTTCTTGCTCAAAACCATATATTAACTTCTTTGTAAATACTGAAATTTGAACTTCCCACTTCTTGTTATGAATTACTCATGAACTTCTTGTTATGAACTTTTGAGTGGGTACACTTGTCATTGGAATTTGAGTAATTGAAATAGATCGGTACCATCTTGGATTTGAAACTTACAAAATGAGCTTCGATGAAGATATGCTATAACGACCCTCTGGTTATACTCAAGAAAAGCGTGAACAATTACGTAACATCAACCATCAACGAGTGTCCAACTTGAAATTTGCAAGAAGTACCTCATAAAGGAGGAGGTTCAGACCTGGTGGTGCATTACAGATAACAAGTAAGGATCGACAGCTCCTGGCGAATGTACTCTAGACCTGTTAAATTCAAAATTTACTCAGTGACTTCACAATTGTCAACTGCGCATGCAAAGCTACCACAGAATTCCAGTTACTCAAGTAGTGTAGAAAGCGTGAAAGGACTGACAGATTACTAAAGTTATTGGGAGGTGAATGAGATAAGAAAAGGATCTGACTGTAAGCAATCGAGATCTTTAGCGATCTGAGAGTACTCTTCTGAATGAAATCTAATACGGAAAGTGGAGAATCCTCCTTTTTTGAAGTGTTGGTACTGTATGGATAACTCTTGGATCTAAACAATTTTGAATCTTGCAATTGTTGTTGTGGACAGTTATATAATTAGCTCTTGATTACAGCTATGGTGTAAAAAATTATATTTTACTAATATAATTGAGCAAATTTTTTATTGGAAAAAAAAAATACATATATTATAAAAATACAGAGATAGTCTTCAGCTGCTGAAAATTTCAAAACTAGGATAACCAGTAAGGGTTGGTTCGATCTTCCTGCAATAAAGCAAAAATGTGAACCTTTCCCACAGGACTACTCTGATCTGAGATCCTTGCAGTTGTTGGAGGTATTAATTTCTACCTACCAACAACCACCAGATGTTCCAACAACCACCATACTTCGAGACTCTTCTCCACCGACAACCACTGACGCTTCTAGATATTTCCACTGCAAGAACTCTCTGGATTCTCTAGAGTCTTCCAAAGCCTCCATAGGAGACAGATGTTTGTTTTATTCATCAAGCAATAGAATTTATTTTGTGGGTTATTTGTCTGTATTATTCTGCTTCTAATCCCTTCATTTGGTATCAGAGCTTGGATCTGAGCCTCACTCCCTCACCGGAGGGCCTAGGATCCTGAGAAAAGTCACCTAGCAGTGAGAGTTGGAGAGACAGCTTCTAGAAGAGCAGTCAGCGCTCAGGAGAGCCGTGAGGGCCGAGCTGCTGAGACCACGCAGAGAGTTGGAGAGGATCTGCGGAGCCAAAGAAGAGGTCGTAGAGTACGTGGAGAAAGTCCCGCATGATGTTGAAGTTGAATCGAGTTCTGAAGAGCATTTCGCATTACTCTGCAACCAATCCACCATTCTACGATTGTTGATTCCAGAACTATTATTCTTTGAAATCCGGGAAAGATATTTGAAAGATGGCAATGGATCCTCTGTTGAGCACCGTGTAGCAGTTGTTGGGTGTGCCAGACGACCTGGAGAGGATCCTCCATGCCCCGACTCGCTCATATATGCGTGACACGGAGGCCACGGCTTCGACTCCCATAGATGTTCAAGAATACCCCAACTCTTATGTCTTTATAGTCGACATGCCCGACCTTAAATCCAACGACATCAAGCTTCAAGTGGAAGACGAGAACGTTCTGAACATCAATGGCGAACGGAAGAGGAACGAGAAGGAAGAAGGGCGATTAAAGGAGGCACTTATTATTTTCAATACTGTCCAAGGAGAAGGCTCTTTCGGAAGGTAAAAATCTGCATGCCGACATTATCAAAATTGGATATGTGTTTGACAAAATCTCAGGATGAGATCTGGTGTCCTAAACTGCCATAATTTCAGGATATGTTCAGAATGGAATTTTTGCTTGAAAAATAGAGGAACACGCAATGCTCTTCTCTTGTCTTGTGATGGAAAAAGTAAAATTTCTTATTGGAGTGTTAGTCTGGGTATTTNAAAAAAAAAAAAAAAAGGTAATATGAGTCATGTGTGATTTCAAATTGGAGTTGGTAGACTTCTTGCAGCTTTGTTTGCATTCTTCATAGGGGTATACAAATCCTATGCACTCAATTTTTCAGAAGTGGATAATATATGGGTTCATATGTAATGGGTTTGTAATTTGTTGGACATTTAGTAAAGAATGTGGAATTTTTGTACCTAAGATGAAATGATGCATATATGTTGTAGGGGGTGCATGATCGGTAGTACCTGACACCCTAGAGGTTTTGAGTTGTAAAGCTTAGCCATAGTCATAGGCAAGCTATATTCCCCAAGAGGTTTTTGGTCCAAAGTTGTAAATCTTAGCCATAGGCAAGGCAAGCTATATTCCCCAGGTGTTTAGAAAGCCCTGTTGAGACACGCCTACATGGATTAGAGTGATCATGTAGCATGTATCCCTCTTAGGCATAAAGAGTGGATGTCGCATCAAGCTGTGGAATTAACCACTAGGTAGGTATGAGGGTGGCAGGTGTACTCGTATCTAAGTTTGATGGTGATCAAAGAAGTTAGATCTTCGATTAAGAGGAGGAATGTGAGATTAAGTAATCTCATAGTGTGAGTTGATTGGGACCAAGTTATGACTAAAGGAGTCTAATGTATTGATGAACCATGTACGTGAAAAGGATACTTAGAGACTTGGCGAGTATAGCGGATGGTACCCATGTATCTCGGTAGATGGATCTCTTTTTATATGGACATGAATGATCATTTGTTTGCAAGTGCAAAAGAAAGATGCAAAAGTTCAAGAATTAATCAATGTTATGCAAGTACAAAAGAAGAAGCAAAAATTGTTTGAGGATGAAACTCATAGTGAAGAAATCCCAAGTGAGTGCGAGCAGTGTAAATCAATTTCCCCATCATGCAAAGTTTGCAGTCAGCCAAAACCACCAGTAAACAAAGTTTGTGGTCAACTAGAAACCACTTGGTGTGATGGTTCCTGAGCATTGTAATTTTTAGGGATAAGCCGTAAAATCCCAAGGTGATTTATGATGAAGGGAAGCTAGTAAAATAAAGTAGCACATTGAAGGAAGCCCAACCATGTGAAGATAGAAACTAAAAATGATGACATGACTAGGATAAAGACCTAATCAAGACATGTATTTGTTTAGGAGGAGACATTGCAGATCAAAGGAGCAACTTGCAGACATATTTACAAAGGCTTTAGCACAAGACCAATTTGAGTATTTGAGAGAAGCATTGGACATTATAAATATCGATGTAAGATGTAATTAGTAGTAGAAATTAGGGGGAGTGTTGGAGGTATTAATTTCTACCTAGCAATAACCACCAGATGTTCCAACAACCACCATACTTCGAGACTCTTCTCCACCGATAGCCACCGACGCTTCCAGATATTTATGCTGCGAGAACTCTCTGGATTCTCTAGAGTCTTCCAAAGCCTCCATTATTACGAGGCAGATGTATGTTTTATTCATCAAGAAATAGAATTTCTTTTGTGGGTTCTTTGTTTGTGTTATTCTGCTTCTGACCCCTTCAACAGCCTACAACGAAAACTTGATAGAAAACTTTGACAAGGGATCCTCAAAATTTTGCCTAGATTATTATATATATATATATTAAAACTTCAGGTTAGATTATAAAAGAATGAGATCAATAAAAGCTCGATGTTGAGGGATCACTAATTTGTTATAGCACAAGATTAGATCCATATAAAAAGTTCTAAAAAGCTTTGGATAAAAACTGAGAAAGATAAATCTCAACCTCGCACTCAATTTCTTAATCAGACAACAGAACGATTCATTTACTAATTTCTTGGCAAAAATAATCATTCTAACAAATAGAAATTTCTTCACTACTCCATTTCAGAATACAACGAATTACTAATATTCACTTATAAAAATGATCATTCTAAAACAACATGAATTTTATTTACTGCACCAATTCATCGAAATGATTCTAAACATTGTGTGTATACAGGACTGAATACAACAAATTAATATTATTCATTTATAAAAATGATCGTTCTAAAACAAACAAAAAATTTATTTAGTGCACCAAATCATCTAGATGATTCTAAACATTGTGAGTATGCGGGACCATCTATCAATTCAATACTATTTTATTCAATTTTATTCTAATCTTTGTGAGCATGTAGTGGTACTAAGACCATTCCATTTCAAAATATATAAATTACAAAATATGAATCCAGTGCCAAGAACATTATGTCGATAATATGTGGATATGCAAATTCAGTTAATTATTATTAACAATAATTATCAGCAATTAAATATCGTAACCAGAAGAACGTTTGATATATGAAGTTGATCTTCAACTAAAAAACATGCTTTGTGTTCCTTCCTTCGCCTGCTAATCCAAGGACTTCTCTGGTACCTCCTAGCCAACGCTAGGGGTATTCTTCTTCCCCCCTTAGCCCCCAAGGCGCAAAGGGGTCACACATCGAAGTTCAGAAAACTGTAGCTCAAGTTTTCCCTCACAAGGAGAGGCTTCCACCTCTTGCACTAGCTTGTAGCCCAAGTCACACAAGTAAACTTAGTCAATATAAACTTTAACATCATTGCATTCATCCAGCAATAGTTGTTTTCCTTCTTCCTCATCATTATTTTTATAAGAAAAATTGCTTCGACACTTTTCAGCTCATGCATAATTAAATAATTTTTTTAATAATTAATTTGAGATTATTCACCTGCAACACATGTCACACTTTCCCCAAGTTGCCCATGTTTAATCCTTTTTAATTTAAGTATTTATGCATTTTCCCTCACATCCACAATTCGTTCCTAAATTTCCTCCTAGTTGTCCCTTAGTTCCCCAATTTCTCCTTTATTATGTCTCATAACTAATTTACTATTGGAGTTAGATTAGTACTCGTCTCTTACTTAAGCTTTAGAGTCTAGATTGACTTAGGATTCTAACTCTGTGTTGACAATCCATTCTCTCATGAATATAATTTCTTTTAATTAATTTTTTTTTTATTAATTTCATGCACACATTGTGCACATGCCTTAAATTTTACTCTTCCTTCTCTATATTTTATTTAGCATAATCTCCTTTAGACCCATTTCTATAAAATTTCATTAGGCATAACAATTTTAGACTTTGATTAAATTATATTTCCAGTTTATAATTTTTAATATAATTTAATTTCTCTTCTACTCAATTCTAAGTATTCATTTTGTTTTCTAAGGTCTTCTAGATTCCTATTAACTTATTGACTTATTCATGCGACATACCCTTCAAGACGCATCTTCGTGCTCCAAGGGTGCCACTCGCCATTTGACTTAGTTTGGAAGTTTTCTGACGCTTGGAGTCAAAACTCCACTTGTCGACCTTGTGTGAGACTAAGGGCTTACTGAGGAATAAGAAATCCACCTTATTGTGCGCCCCTAAAAAATCCTTATGAGAGATTGTTTTAGTCTGCCCTCACAGCATCGTGAACCTCTCAGTAACAAGGGAGTCGTTAACCTTTAGTTCAGGTCATGGCAGGAGTGCTAGTAGGTTGTGACAGGGATGTTGTCACAACTCTCCCTCATTCGTCTGATATCTGTGTATGACCCATTTACTCCATCTGTGAGTCAGAGTATCAAGTGTCACCATGTCTGCATCCACTGACAAAGATAATATTAATAAATCATATACATGAAATCCATAACTGAAATCATCATTTAACACATGCATAACAAATCAAGTACTCATAACAAAAGTCAATAATCCACTTCCTAACTCAATCTGGAGTCCAAGGAAGTTTGTTGATGTCATCAGCATCCTCATCTTGCCACGTCTCCTGCACACTCAAGAAACCTCATCACAATACATGTCAATGTTATACATCAATATAAATAACATATCAAATTTCAATACTCAATCATAGCATAACCTCATAAACCAAAATAGATAACCATAATGTATCATGTTTAACTAGATCACTTGCACGCAAGTGTCCTCAAAGAATAAACAGTGTTATGAAAATGTGATCAGTGGAACTGGATGTTACATATTCCTACAAAATTTCTCACTATGGATGTTGAATGGTTCATCTAAAATGAAATTTGAAAGAAAGTAGATTTTTTTGAAGTTAAAAACTATCATTTTTCAACATTCCTTGATTACTTGATCATTTTTCAAGTAATTTGACTAGAAGAAATGAGTGTTTTTAGCTACTTGGTGAACAGATAGGATCACCATTTTGTTAACAATGAAAAAATAGGATCACCAAAGTTCTCTTTGAATATAGACACAATTAGGTGTTTAACAACATCGCAATGAATAATTGAAGAGCAATTACGAGATTCTAGATTCCATGCTAGATCTTCCCAAAAATGTTGATTTGATGAGATTGATTGATTGGATTGTAGATGTCTTATTGAGGATACTAGTTGCCATCTTGGAATTCCCAATTTTTGGTTAAATTTTGATTGACATGACTTCAAAACTTGAACCCTACCTATCATCATTGATATTCCCCTTGTTAAGTGCACAATGAGAATTATGTGGAAAAGATCCAAGATTGAG
>ML815450.1:177394-187395 GCA_009831015.1 Picea engelmannii | reverse complement strand
AAAAATAAATTACATTTTAAAAATTAGTGGGAATCGTGTATCCTACAGTTTATTTGACTCATATATCAAACACATTTTTCATTCAAAGACTAGTTCATGTTTCTTGCATTAAATGTTACACTTGTTTCTTTGCTTGAAACCTCTTGCTCCTTTTTGTAAATAGGCTTCATCGAAACTAAAGATTGCATTCCATTCATGTTTTATTTTGAAGTCTTCTTGGAGTTAGAGTGATGACAACATATATGTAATGTCCCCGACCATCAACGCCATGGTCGGGCCAACATTACTACGCGGAAAAACATTACTATAACATATTATGCATTCTTATGAAATACAATTGCTTGATAACAATTAAACACAGTTTAAGCACATTAATACCATTAGTATACATAATCCACGGCATTAACAATAATTCACGAATACAACAGAATTACATGTAAACATTGTTAGAATCATAGGCATGCATATTTAATTGAAATTATACGCATGTATATACTTATCTTTTAGACTGGATGTAATTCACCATCTGCGTGTAGACCTCCCACAAACCTCCCAGCCTTAGACCGTGTTGGTCATCACTCTCAGCAGTAGGTCACCCCCGAGCTGGGACTAAACTCCATCAGGTAGGGATTCCTAGGCTAGGCGGAGAAAATAGGAAGATACATAGTCACAGAAGAAGGATTCTCTCCTAGGAGCCACTTATGCCCACTGCCCATAGACTCTCATTCCCCACATGTCTCTCCCACCCCAGGAGTATACACCTTCATGGTCACCAAGACAGTCCATCGACTGCTAACCTCCCTTACCTTGGGCTTCAGTAACAGACCGGATCAGAAGTCTTCAAGCTCTATGGAAACTACAGAACTCCTTCCAGGAGTTCTCACTTCCTCTACGCACTCTCTCACCTGGAGAGAGTCACTCACAGACTGGGTAACCTACCTCTTCCACAACAATCCCCTCCCTCACACTGACTAGCAAGCCACACGTAATCCAACACTGCATGGCCACGTCAGTTAATTGGGAAAATGGTTATGGACACCCAAAATGGAAACGATCAATGCTAAATCATAACGCGGCTCTGGGATTATAGGATTGGTTGAGATTTCTAGCAAGCAACACAGGATGAACAACTCAGCAATTACAGGACATTCGGTTCTCCCAACCAGCAATAAGGAACAAACTCACCACTCTGGTTTTAGAAATGTGTAAGGTGTACAGAGGTTCAATCATAGAGGCCAAACATGTACAAACAAATGATGGAGGAATTGGAAGGTCAAACCTAGATTCAAGTGATGGTTGGAGGAATGCCCAGCCCCCTCCTATGCAATAGTCGACAAAAAAATGGAAGAAGAAGCCAACACGGCTCATTTCCTGAGTTAAATCGCATGTTCCTCGATCGACACATGTCACCCATGAAGCTGCATGCATCCCTCCCTAGGAACTTAGGAAAAAATATAGATTTCCCATGGCTTTTGGGTTAATATTAAAATATTATGCTCAAGGACTTAAGCCCCTAGGCTCCACACTTAACCTCTCTTTCCAACCTTCTAGCCCCCAATCCCTTACCCAGGTTTTCTGGAAGCTTATTCCCCCATCACTCATTCATTGTGATTGGTCCACATGCAGAGATTTTTTGTATTAATACTATGCATAATTACATGTACAAAAATCAGGCTCCTGGCCTTCCACACTTAGGCTCGCTGGCCTAATAACACATAAGCCCACTAGATTATATAACTTGGCTCACCAGCCTTATAAACTTGAATTACAGTTCATAAACAATCTTTATACTTCACAGACATGATTTACAATAGGGCTCAGCCTTGGGGACATTACAATCCCCTCCCTTTATTTTTGCACTGTCCTCAGTGCAACTTTACACTGCATCTGCAAGCTTTTCAAAATTTTCAAAAAGATGCGGGTACTCTGCCTGCATAACATCTTCACGCTCCCATGTCACATCCTCAGGATCATACCAGGTCCACTGAACCTTTACAAGCCCTATGGATTGATTCCCGAGATGTTTGTTTTTCCTGTCTAATATGTGCACAGGATGCACTTGCATGACACCTTCTTGCTCCACCTGAATCACTTTCCAATTAATTACATGATTAGCATCAGGCATATAATTTTTAAGAAATGAAACATGAAACACATTATGTACAGTCATGGATGCAGGTAATGCAATCATTTATGCAACTGGCCCAATCCTTTCTAGGATTTCAAATGGCCCACAAAATCCGGTTGCCAACTTGGCACAACTTCCCAGCTTCAGGGAACTCCTATTAGCTTTCACTTTCAGGAAAACATGATCACGCACTTTGAACTCTCTATGGGTTATGTTCTTATCAGCACAACTTTTCTGCCTGTCCTGGGCGGCTTTCAAATTCTGCTTAATTTTTATCATTTGGTCCTCCATCTCCTTCAGCAACTCTGGCCCAACTACTGTTATATCAGCTGGATTATCCCAGCTCACTGGAGTATTGCACTTTCTTCCATAAAGTGCTTCAAATGGGATCATCTTCAACCATGCATGATACCCATTGTTGTAGGCGAATTCTACCAAGTGCAGGTAGTCTTCCCATCTTGATGGTTTGTCCATCACATACATTCTCAGTATGTCTTCTATTAATCCGTTCACCCTCTTTGTCTGTCCATCAGACTCAAGATGATAAGATGTACTAAAGTTTAGATTCATTCCAAATCCTTTGAAAAATTCTTTCCAGAAATTTGAGGTGAATTTCGGGTCTCTGTCGGACACAATCGTTTTAGGAATTCCATGCAATCATGCCACTTCCTTTATGAAAATATCAACAACATCTGTTGCCTTGTGAGTAGTTTTCAATGGAATAAAATGGGTAGCTTTTGTAAGCTTGTCCACCACCACCATGATCGAATCATGCAGCTTGGTTGTTCTGGGCAATCTCATAATAAAATCCATCGTTACTACTTCCCACTTCCACTCAGGAATGGGTAAAGGTTGCAGCAACCCTACTGGGTGCCTATGCTCAGCTTTAACTTTCTGGCACTCCATACATCTGGCGATGTATTCAGTGATCTCTCTCTTCATACCCGGCCAAAAGTAATGGCTCTTGATCGCTGCTACTATTTTCTGATATCTAGGGTGCCATGCATAAGGCACATTATGCATCTCCTACAAAATCATTTGTTTCAAGCACTGGACATTGGGTACAAAAATTCTATTCTTGTACGGCAGTATTCCATCTATTTCCAATTTATAAATTTCCATCTTCTGTGGCATCTTACCCTGTTGTAGCTTGGCTACCAATTCTTTGTACTGAAGATCTACATTTGTAGCCTCCATAATTATGATTTTAATATCATTCTGATACATGCTAATGGTTGTAGCATGTAATTCATGCACCCTCCTACTGAGTGCATCATCCACTTTATTCTCCTTTTCTTTGATATGCTTGATCTCAAAGTCGTACTCACATAGAAATTCCAGCCACCTACTTTGTCTAGCATTTAAGGTTGGCTGATCAAACAAATATTTCAGACCGTTATGGTTTGTTCTAAGTTCAAACCTCCTTCCCATGAGGTAATGCCTCCATTTATTTAGAGCATGGACTATGGCTGCCAACTCCAAGTCATGGGTTGCATAGTTCTTCTCGTGCTCTTTTAATTTCCTGGACTCATAACAGATTACAAATCCGTTCTGACTGAGGACCCCTCCCAGTCCTTCTTTGCATGCATCATTGCATACTATGAAATCTGCATTTGGATATGCAATCCTCAGGATTGGAGCACTGGTTAATAGTTGCTTCAATCGCTGGAAACTTTCCTCACATCCCTCTGTCTAGTGAAACTGTTTCCCCTTTCTTTGTAAGGAAGTGATAGGGTGAGCTATCTTGGAAAAGCATGTGATGAAGCTTCTATAATAACCAGCCAATCCCATGAAGGATCTAACTTATGTTACATTCCTTGGCACTGACCATTCTCTAATGGCTTCAATCTTCTCAGGGTCTACTGCTACCCCATCCTTCGAGATAATATGTTCCAAGTAATGGATTTGTTCCTGATAAAACGATCACTTGCTCAGCTTGGCATATAGTTGGTGCTCCCTTAGCACCTGCAACACCATCCTCATATGTTGTTCATGTTCTTCTTTGGTCCTGAAATACACCAGAATGTCATCCAGGAAGACAATGAAAAACTTGTCTAGATAGTCCCTGAATACTCCATTCATCAAGCTCATAAAAACAACGGGTGCATTTGACAGTCCAAACGGCACCACTGTGAACTCGTAATGACAATACCTTGTTCTAAAGGTGGTCTTGTTGATGTCTTCATTGTTTATTCTTACTT
This sequence comes from Picea engelmannii, assembly GCA_009831015.1. Taxonomy (NCBI): domain Eukaryota; kingdom Viridiplantae; phylum Streptophyta; class Pinopsida; order Pinales; family Pinaceae; genus Picea; species Picea engelmannii. The sequence continues at coordinate 183,066 of ML815450.1, read as the reverse complement.
GGTGATATCCCAATCTTAAATCTATTTTTGAAAATATCTTTGCATCCTTCAACTGATCGAAGAGATCATCAATCCTCGACAGAGGATACTTGTTCTTCACTGTTACTTTGTTCAATTTCCTGAAATCAATGCACAATCTCAGCATTTCATCCTTATTCTTTACGAATAGGACCGGGGCACCCCAAGGCGACACGCTTGGGCATATATACCCCTTCTTCAAAATTTCTTCAAGCTACAGCTGCAACTCTTTCCGTTCTGGCGCACTCATCCTGTACGAAGCCTTTGACACTAGAGTTGCTCCAGGCATCAAGTTTATAGAGAAATTGATATCCCTTTTCGGAGGTAGTCTAGCTACTTCCTAGAATACATATTTGAACTCTTTAAGTACCTCATGATCCTCAATACTTGACACCTTATCCTTAGGCATTTACCCCACATGGGCTGCAAATAATTGATAGCCTTTTTTATAACACTTCTTTAGCTGCATTGTTGAGATTTTTCTAACAATAATAGCTCTAGGAATTCCTTGGACTGCTCTCTGATTCCCTTCTTCATCTAAGCAAGTGAATGACTTGTTCCGACAGTCCAAGATGGCATGATGCTAGTCCAACCAGTCCATCCCAATTAGACAGTCATAAGAGCCTAATGGTAGAATGTTCAAACCGACCTTTGTGCTCAGTCCATTCATGTCTATAGGACAGGACTTGACTAACTCCATGACTTTCCTCTTGGTTCCTATAGCTAGCTGCACTAACCAAGACTTTTCATGTTTTCTTCTTATCAAATGAAAACTTTCTACCACTCTAGGGTCTATATAACTATGGCTAGCCCCTGAATCAACTAAAATGGTTGGTTTTTTATCATACCTTCTACTTCAATCATGTGTGACTGATGCTCAGCTTGCTTTTTGTCCAGGGCTGCGTAGATCCTTGGAATTCTACTGCCCATGTCCTCAACTATTTCAACTTGCTGAACATTGTGGAGAACTCTTACTTTATCATTTCTATGGGGGTAATCTTTGTACCTATGGTTTTCTTTACAACCCCAACATTCCATAGGTGGTGGCATTTACATTTTCCCACTCACTTTAACCTTCCTGGACTCTCTAAGAGACGACTGTCCTTGAAGACTATTTATGAAAAAGGGTGGTTTATTTCCCTTCTGCCTCTGTTCTTTCTTGAACTTTTTCTAGTCATCCCAAGCCTTCTGAAAGGTAGGCTTTTCTCTTTGTTGATCAAATAAGCACTTCGCTCTTCTTATCATTTCTTCCATAGTCTTTGGGTCATCATACTGAATCTTATACCCAATAGGAGGCAGTAATCCACTCAGGTACCTCTGAATCTTGACAGACTCATCTTTGATGAACAAAACATACTTCAGTAATTCCAATAAATTTCGTTCATACTCATCAACAGTCTTGTTGTCCAGCTTGAGTTCAAGGAACTCTTTCATCTTTCTGTCATAATATATTTTAGTTAAGTATTTCCTCTAGAAATACCTCTTGAATTCTTTCCATGTGATGTCCCTTTCCCTGATGTGTTGCACCTGCACAAGTTAATCCCACCACATGGATGCCTTTCCCTTCAGTTGATACATGGAAATCCTGCCCTCTGCATGAGAGGAATAATTTTGTAGTTGAAAGTATTTCCTCATACCTAGCAACCAAGTTTTGGCATCTTCCTCCTTCTTATGTTCACCATCGAATGTTGGAGGCTTGATCTTTTTCATTTCCCCTTTCAATTCATCCATCCCAGTTCTCCTATGCTTTCTGGTAGGAGATGGGATTGAACTACTATGTGCTTCCCTACTGGAATGCTTTGGGGAGTAACGACGATGTCTTCTAGCACTCCTTGATCTTCTTTTCCTCTCAGGGGTCCTGCAACTCTCCGTATTGCTTGAGTCACTCTCCTTTTCCAATTTCTTTTCTATTCTTTCCACACTCTTCAACATCCTTAAGTTGAATTCACCCTGCTTATCCCTAACTTTCATGAGAATTTGGCTATCAGATCGGCGAGCATGGGCATCTTTCTACAATCTTTCAATGATTTTCATCATATGTCCTTCCTTATCCATCTCTTTTCCTTTCCCATTAGAGTTTGATCCTTCGACTCCCAAGTTGAAATTCCTTCCTTCTTTTCGTTCTTTGAATTGGAGGCAATCTGCACCTCTTCCATTCTCTACTCTCAACGACAACCCTATTCGGTTCTGATACTTGCTAAGCTTCTAAAAACACATGTGCAGACAACAGGGATTTGTCAGGTTGTCATTCTTAGCAAATTCCACACATTCAAAACCATTCTGATTTAAGAAAACACTTCGACTTCACAAATTTTCCGAGTTCTGCTCGGCTCTGTAATTTTCAGGTGATAGCTCCCTCTTTCTCCCTACCCTCGTAACCAAAGGTCGTGACCAAATGCTATACTACTAGGTGCTACTAGAGCTTTAGACCTTCGAAGAGTTAAAGGTACACACATCTATTTCCCGGAGTTTCGATTTATCAAATTTGTGTAAATTGGGTGGATTGATGGTCCACGTTTACCCAACATCCAATGGTTAAAAATCCGCTACGATTCTTCCGTCTTCAAAGATTTTGGGACTTAGGAACTTCGGGTTTCGAGTTTTCAGTAACCCAGAGTTCACGATGCAACGACTTCAAATATCTTGTCACTTCAATCCCCGAATTCCGATACACGAGTTCTTGTACGAGATCCAACGATCCTCGATGATTCGGATCTAACGGTCCAGATCTTTTCGGAGTTTCGTGAACCGGTATTTCATGATGCAGTGACTCCAAATATCTTGTCACTTCAATCCCCGAATTCTGATATGGAAATTCATGTATGAGATCAACGACTGTGAGCCTCCCCTGATCCGACGGTGCAGATTTCTCCTAAGCTTACACCTATCAAATCTCTTCAGCCCTAACTTCCTCGCTAGTTGGCTGGATCTGACGGCTCACAGGATTTCAACACTTCTTTCTGGAAGCACTCCACCATCTGATTCTACCCTTGTTAATCTCTTTTGCGATTTGGGATTTGGAGTGACCAAGAATTTGGCCTGCGCTCCAAGTTCACGATCCCTGAATTTACGAAATGATCCAACGGTTCAAACCAACCACGATCAACGACCCATGTTTATTCTGGATCCTAGGGTGGCGAGTTTCTCCATCCAATAACCACCTTGCAACTTCTGGCTATCTTATGGTCCTCGCGATTTCACAAGTTCTCCACAGAGAATTTTGACCGTCCAACTCTACTTCTCAAGGACTTCTGGCCAATGACTTGGTACACTCCTTCTAAACTTTCATCTACTTGATCCAACAATCCTGATTCCCCATGATTTGACGACTTAGATCTCATCGGCATTTCATGTATCGGGATTTTGTGTGTCATGAGGTCGAAGGATTTTCCACCTTCATCCTCCCTATTCTCAAAATGTCGATTTCTTCTTGGACAATTAATGGTCCAGATCCCTCTTAGATCGATGGTTGTGATCCAATCGTGAATTCGCGTTTCAAGAATTCTCACAAACTCACCCTTAGACCATTTCAAGTCACGAGTTAGCGAAAGGCGGGTTCCTCTCCACGCATCCTTTCCGATGGACATTCTTGATGAATTTGGGATTTCATGTATCGCAATTTCAACACTTATGTGCAACTCCAAAGGGTTTTAAACCTTATGCACATTCTCCAGATTTGACGGTTGTGAGGGTTATCCTTTCCTCCCAAACAGATTCTATGGATCGAACACTTCTAGTGTGGAGTTCTCTCTCTCCTTGTGGCCATATACCACACCAGATGTAGTTTTATAATACCACTACACCTCCTGAGCTTTGTAACACGATCAAGTAGTCTGTTGACACTCAAAAACATTCTGAGGTCTGAAATTAGTCCTCCAGAGACAATTTCTTCTCAAAACCTCGGTCCAAATACCACTTATCCGGCCCATCCAGGATCAACATTGAAACCATGCTCTGATACCATACTGTAACGTCCCTGACCATCAACGCCATGGTCGGGCCAACATTACTATGCGGAAAAACACTATTATAACAGATTATGCATTCTTATGAAATACAATTGCTTAATAACAGTTAAACACAATGTAAGCACATTAATACCATTAACATACATAATCCATGACATTAACAATAATTCACGAATACAATGGAATTACATGTAAACATTGCTAGAATCACAAACATGCATATTTAATTGAAATTATACGCATGTATATACTTATCTTTTAGACTGGATGTAATTCACCAACTGCATGTAGACCTCCCACAAGCCTCACAGCCTTAGACCGCACTGCTCATCACTCTCAGCAGTAGGTCACCCTCGAGCTGGGACTAAGCTCCACTGGGTAGGGATTCCTAGGCTAGGCAGGGAAAACATGAAGACACATAGTCACAAAAGAAGGATTCTCTCCCAGGAGACACTTATGCTCACTACCCACAGACTCTCATTACCCACATGTCTATCCCACCCCAGGAGTATACACCTTCACGGTCACCAAGACAGTCCATCGGCTGCTAACCTCCCTTGCCTTAGGTTTCAGTAACAGACTGGACCAGAAGTCTCCGAGCTCTGTGGAAACTACAGGACTCCTTCCAGGAGTTCTCACTTCCTCCACGCACTATCTCACCTAGAGAGAGTCTCTCACAGACTGGGTAACCTACCTCTTCCACAACAATCACCTCCCTCACACTAGCCAGCAAGCCACACATAGTCCAGCACTGCATGGCCACGTTAGTTAATTGGGAAAATGGGTATGGACACCCGAAATGAAAATGATTAGCGCTAAATCATAACGTGGCTCTACAATTACAGGATGCGTTGATATTTCCAGCAAGCAACACAGGATGCATGACTCAGCAATTACAGGACATTCGGTTCTCCCATCAAGCAATAAGGAACAGACTCACCACTCTGGTTTCAGAAATTTCTAAGGTGTACAAAGGTTCAATCACAGAGGCCAAATGCGTATAGATGGAGGATGCAGGAATTGGAAGGTCGAACGCGGATTTAGGTGATGGTTGGAGGAATTCCCACCACCCCTCTTACGCAGCAGTCAACGAAAAAATGGAAGAAGAAGCCAACACGACTCATTTCCTGGGTTAAATCGCATGCGCCTGGGTCGACACATGTCGCCCATGAAGCTGCATGCATCCCTCCCTAGGAACTTAGGACAAAACATAGATTTCCCATGGATTTTGGGTTAATATTAAAATATTATGCCCAAGGACTTAAGCCCCTAGGCTCCACACTTAGCCTCTCTTTCCAACCTTCCAGCCCCCAATCCTTTACCCAGGTTTTGTGGAATCTTAGTCCCCCATCACTCATTCATCGTGGTCATTCCACACACAAAGATGTTTTGTATTAATATTGTGCATAATTACATGTACAAAAATCAGGCTCCTAGCCTTCCACACTTAGGCTCCCTGGCCTAATAACACATAAGCCCACTAGCTTATATAACTTTGCTCACCAGCCTTATAAACTTGAATTATAGTTCATAAAAAATATTTATACTTCATAGACATGATTTACAATAGGGCTCGGCCTTGGGGACATTACAATCCCCTCCCCTTATTTTTAAACTGTCCTCAGTGCAACTTTACACTGCATCTGCAAGATTTTCAAAATTTTCAAAAAGATGCGGGTACTCTGC
>ML815450.1:135013-148348 GCA_009831015.1 Picea engelmannii | reverse complement strand
ATTTTATAAGCTCATTGATTAATTGATTGTCACATTTTTATGTATTATGGTATTATCCATGGTTGATTGTATGGTTTGATCATTTATCCATAATCGCGCTGCAAATTTGGGTTAGAAATTGATACATGATCTTTGTTATATCAGTCATATCGTTGTCATGTCACTTGGTACAGGTCTGATGTACCCACGAATACACATCATCCTGTTGTCATGTACATTTAATGACCCTCATTCATTGTTTGAATTGGCATTTCATAATGGTTAAGGGTTTGATCTTCATTATGTGTAATGGTTCATAGATATGTGCATCCTCTAGCTTTCTATCTTTCCAAACTCAAGTTATCAAACATGACAGTCTCCCATTTTCGTAGGTATCAGGTTGTTTTGGTTTTCACAGACCTCTCCTTACTACTTGTTTATTGGAAGTCTAGACCTCCCTTTCATAGTGTCTATTGTTTCTATTTGATAGTAACCATGGCCCTTGTGGTTCGAATCAAACCTAATGGCTGTCAGGCCCTTCTTTCCCACAACGATGCCATAAATGATTTCCAGGCTCACAGTTGGGATATCTTTATCCAGAAATTCGATGGTTATAACTTGGCAGTTGCACAGGACTTTGCTCAAACGTTTGATGGGTTTAGAGCCAAAGTTGAGGATGTGAAATCATAGTTCACATAGGACTCTATAACTCGGGCAAAAAGATTCCCACAGGAAGGTGAAAATTGGTTCAAAAATGCTATACTGGAAGATGTTCCATGGAGGACTTTCATGGTCTCTCGCAAATCTACCTGCTTCCCTAAAGGTATTCCTATTACCCTCTTGAAACCTCGATGGCATGACTTAATTCTGATTCTGAAACAATTTATAACGTGCAAGGGCAGGTATGGTTTAGTATTTTTATACCACATCCGACTGTTGATGTTGTTCCTACGGTTTAAACTAAACTTTCCCTTCTATTTGTTGATGAGCATGTATAAAATGTCAAAATGATATAAGAAATAGATCTTGAACCCTCTGTCAAGTCTCTTTCACCACAAGATTATAAGAATTTTGTTTGTATCACACTTATCTCAAATTGGGGACACTTGGGAAAGCTTCTTGAGTCGGAACAATTTTGTCCAACCGAGAGAACAGTAAACCCACCTTTAAATGCAAACCCCAATTTTGATAATTTCATTACCAAAAGTCAGGGTTTCGATTCATATAATGACTGTGAGCTTAATGAACCTATTTTTGTTCCTATGCAAACCCCCTTGGGTAAAAAACCACGATGTATTTTTTTGCCCATAAAATATTTGGAACAGGTAGTGGACTTGTTGACAGAAAGGATTTATCCTACCCCTTTTATTGAGCTGAATCAAGGCTTTAGTGACAAACCCACTGTCCAGAAAAATCGTAAGAGAAAGAAACAGGAAAACTCAGATTTGAATTTTATAAATAAGAGATCTGGTCGATTAATATCTATAAGTCTAAGGAATAAAAAACATGATCATTTGAGCTCTATCTCAATGATCGAGGTCAATGATCACTATTCAGATGACGATATAAATGATTTCCTTGATTGGGAAGATCCGGATAACCAATGTCTCAAGAACAAAACTGTTGGTCAAGCTGAGCAGTATGACTTTGTCTCTAGACTACCTTTGTTTCTGAAAGGCCAAGAGAGCTTTGCTAGCATTAGCCATTATTTGAAAAAAGCCACAGAAAGAGATCAAGCATCCATTGTTGAATATGCTTAACCTTGGCCTACTATACATCTGGTACATTGTGACAATTGCTTGGATTGGGTAAAACACTATTACAAGGACATACCATTTTTACAGGCACAAGTAAAACATCTAGTTGCTCACAATTCTCTACTTGAACGAGAAAACCAAGAGTTGAAAGCATGCGTAGAACAGGCAAATAAAATACCCAAAAGGTCCAGTAATATAATTATAAAAAATGCAACCAACTTCAATGTCATCATTAATTCATAACTGTCCAACCCTTCATTGTCTAATTTCTGAATGGAAAATGATAATTATGGTGCTATTCACAAGGAGAAGCCATCTTGGATTATGCGTTGTGTAGTTTTCTAGTTTCTTTTTTGTTTTTTGTTTTATAAAACTTTGTCCTTACGTAATAAATTTTGACAAATAAATTCCTACAGGAATGGTTTCCTATTGTGCTATTTTTGTAAAGATATCTATTTTTGGCGGATTACACTCTATCTTGCATGATAGGAGTTTGCTAATCCAAAACTAGTTTAAATAGTGATCACTGTTAGTAGTGAAGACATCTTTTGGTGGGATAGATTATCATCATGTGATTTTGAGAACTAATATGGAGAAGCTATTCACCATTGACTTTAGAACTGTGTGATGCTTATTCCATTTTTGTTCCTTTTATTGTCTCGACCTTATGAAATATTATTATGTTTGATGCAACTTTAGCTTTTTCATCATATGGTGTTTCATATTATTAAGTATTTAAATGTTGTCTATAATTTGTTATTCCATTTTATATCTATGATTAATCTATCATTTGATTATTATTGATTTATTCTGGATATTAAATGATGGATAATATTAATACTTTGAATTGAGTTTCCTTTTGTTCTAGGTGTTGATTATCATAAGATCACTGGATCTTTACATTTATCATTCTGTTGTTATATTCTCGCTCCAACACATCTTTGAATTTATTTTGGGAGTATTAGCATTGTTCTGTCACAGGTTTCCCTCACACGTAGGACAATTAGGAGCTTGAATTACACAAGAAGATAAACTCAGTTTAATCAATTAGTTACAGGTTAGTTTGCTGGTTATTTAGTTATATTATTTATTAATAAAATAAGGACAACATGAATTAGCTTTGACTGTTTATGTATTCTTATTTCAATTATATTTGCTTATCATTCATTAGTTTTAGATTTTCAGACATTTAAAAGAAAACAAAAAAATTGTATGTTCTTTCTTTATCTCCTTATAAACACTTTTAAGAATATCCATTTCGCAAGATTTCCAGTAAACCTTGCAATGTTGTATATACACTATTTATAATCATTTGTATATATTCATATTTCTATTTGAACACTTGTAATTAATACATAAATTGTTAGAATCATAATTTTAGATTAGTTTATTTTTTTTTATCATTTTTAGGACTTAGTTGGCTAATGGAGCCATTAAACCCGTCGGGTCAGTTCATTCCAAATGACTTGGGTTATTTAGACAACCCCGGTCCAGATCTGACCTTCCAGTTGACAGTGTTTCACTTACGCCCATCAACACCTTGAAAATAAAAAAAATGGTGTTGTTGTTAGCACTACTTTTCAATTCAGTGGTTGATTTTAAGGTTTTTTTCAACAATATTACAATGTTGTTAAGGTCATCGTTACAAAAGGTGTTAACTTTAACTTCCAAAAAAAGGTGCTACCGATAGCACCACTTTTCGTAATGGGGTTGATTTTGGTGTTTTTGACCCAAAAATATGGGTTTTTGGGGCGAGAGTTCTAATTTTCAAAACATAGTTCTCATCAAGTTGATAATAGTGTTGAGGATGAATATTTCTTGCAAGATGCACTTGAGAAACAAGCTCTATGTCATTTGCATGAGTGACATGGATATCATGGGGTAAACGTCTTATGGATTTCCTATATCTAGACTTACACACATAGATTCATGATCATCTTAGAGAGTGGAGAAGATTTGCATACTTTTCTTGAGGTGGTCCTTCATATTTTCTGACTATTGCAATTCTGAAGCACCAGATACAAGCTCCACAACATGGTTCTTGTATACAAAAGACAAACACAAACTTCTCTTCTTCTCTACTAAGTATTAGAATAAGATCTATAAAGGAATAAATCAGATCTATCATTCATTCAATGAACACACATGATATGAGGGGAAAACCAAATGATTTATTAATAAATCATGGAGAATACATACCAAATCATACCTCAAGTTGATGAAGATGCATATTCCTTTAGCCTCCTTGCTCCTTTCCTCTCTTTGCAACTTCTTGGATAGGCTAGGCTCACTAAATTTTGGATAATACCTCTGCAATTGGACAACATAAGATTACTCTAAATTCTTTCTCCTCTTTCCCAAGGCTTGCCTTTGTTATACAACTCTTGGAGGAGGCTTGGGAGAGGCTTCTAGATCTTCTAGAGGCCACTAGAGACTCAAATGATGTGAGTTCCTAGGACTTTGTCACGAAGATCCAACTCATCCCTCTCCTATCACCTCATAACTCCTTAATTATAGAAGTTGGATAGTTCCTCGCTTGATGAGCTACTAGTGTCCAACGAGGGCCTCGCTTTTTTCCTACTAGGTGTCACATGAGGGCCTCCAAAAATGATCTGAAAGGGGTCAAAACTCAGGAAAAATTTGTGTTAGGGCCTCTATCCTCTGATGGATTCCTATCTGGCCTATAGGGTGGATATTAAGTCTATAATAGATTCCACCTAATGTGTGAGTTCAATAAAAGAGTGGATGGCCTAAATACATTACAATAAAGTCCATGTGAGGCAGTGCACGAAGAGAGAAAAGGAGGTTTGGAAACAAAATAAGTCATGCAATCAAACACCAAGGATGAGTATATATATACCAATCCCTTAGGTAAACATACTTAGACTCATAATAAGCATGGCCTCCAAACAATACACTGCGGATCCATGAAATGAAATGCCAGATCATGGCCATGAAAGAATACACAGTGGATCCATGTAATCAATGAGACCGTTTCCACAAGACAATACAATGTGGATCTTCATCATGAACTCAATCATAGCCACCAACAAATACAATGTGGATCTATGTCAGGAAAATAATCATAGCCACCATCAGATAAAATGTGGATCTATGACACACAACATATAGATGTTAGGAAGACAATAAGCACTAAGGAGAGTGCCCCCGAAGTCTTCATATACAAGTGATACACTCTATCGCAAATTGGGAGGGGATGTTGTAAAGGAATGATAGGGCCCCATACCCAAGGTATTTGTCCCAAACCCCGATGGTATGAATATACAACATGTGAATAGATGAGTTGGTTTCGAGCATGGTAGAAATTGTCTGATTAACGATCATTGATGTATACCATTAACAAGCACGAGGGGACCCACTGAAGATGAATATAGACCCCAAGATACATAGTACAATATATCAAGTTTGAATAGAGGATCTGATGTCAAACACTCATAGAATAAATCAATTAGGAGTAAATGATGAAAACCCACTATCGATCACGAGGAGGCTTGCCACTAAGGGCTATAATTTCCAAGGTACTAGATGGTTTCTAGATCCCTCTCCTAGATAATGTGATGGAGTCAATAGGAAGAGATTCGTCGAAGGAGGGACTCAATGTATTCCCCCATCAATCGACACAAAACATACACCGAGAGAAGATGTGAAGAGAGAGTATCACAAAGTAAAACTGACATAGGGATGGCCGACTTAGAAAGTCAACAAAACAATAGATGGCCAACTCAAGCTTAAACTTCCCTTTAACATATAACATGCCACAATGGTGACTTGGCAGCAAGACACAAGAATTGGGCAAATATAGTGCAATAATGAAGGAGGCATTGAAGCACTCTCTGTGATGACTGGAAGAGTAACCATTCGAAGAGGTATCTCTGAATCATATTACTGGGATGGCTCCTGGGTAAGCTAAAACCCACTTGTATGATGAGGACTCAAACTGGTGCCATGTTCAATGGTGACTCGATTGACACTGCCATTTTAAAAATATATCAATGGTGAAAAACTCCCAGTTTTGTTTTGGTATTTTTTGTCTCTTTCATGGTTTAACGAGCATGCAATAATGACGCAAGTACACTCATTACATTTTTTGTTTAATATTACAAGTCCAAAAAAGAGATAAAAGTATACTCAGTGGGAGAGAACGAGTGGCTTAACAACGTGATCCTATGTTCCAAGTGCATGAAACCGACCTAAGCAATGAGAAATGAAAATGGTACTGGCAAGTGACATCCACTCTTAGCAGTTGTTCTCTCCCTGGGTAGGTGAGTGCAAAACGAAGGCCAAATAATGCAAGAGGAAAATGGTCAAGTCTATTCCATAGTAGTAAATGAGATATGGTAAAACAAAAGTCCAATGACGGCAGGCATGAAATGAGAAAGAAATGCATAGACAATCATTAAGCAACATAAAAAAAAAATTGGGAATCCCTACGGGATGTGGCCAGAATATAAACGAAGATATGAGAATGAGGCTCAATCTTCAAGTCATGGTGGGGATAAAGGAGGGCTCCTGAGCCTATGGGAAAACAAAACATGGGCACCAAATAGAACTTCAAGTGCCAACTAGGGCACCCATGAAGGATAGGAACTACCAAATTAGTTACAACATGCAAATGGAGTGGCTAAGGTCGCAACCGTCCAGGTTCAGACCTAAGACATAATGTTGGTAGTATGGATGGTTAATAATGCACAATGGAAAATGCATGGAAAAACCTATCCCTATATTCCATGTGAATAACACATACCTCAAGTTCAAGGGAATTCAACATCTTCATAAAGATTCCCTGTAATCTTGTCAATGCATGTAAACTAGATTCCTGGGTCAAAACAAAAAAAGAAAAAAAAAATTGTATTTTTTGGATACGATAAATGCCAAACAAAAGCACTCACACCACACACCTATGTATAAGGCACTACACATTCTGGAGATTTAGGCGAAGTAGAGCCCATTTCCAGGCTCAGGCCAAGGATCTTTTTCATAATCGAGGAACTCGTGAGTGATTTTTGGCATCATATGGCTCACCATGTTGGGGCCATTCCACACAGTATTGAATTTCCACATAGGAAGATACTCATTATAAGTAGTCTTGTGAGATAGGGAATCTCCTTGGTGGGCTCCATCAATACATAAAGGGGGTACAAAACGTGAATCATTGATGGAAGGGGAAGATGATAATTCGGTGGCAAGTGATGAAAAAGATAAATGAGGTGGAAAAGGGTCAAGACTAGGGGTATCACTAGGTGTCCCAACAAATTCCCTCGTTCTCGGATCAAGACTCATCATGTCAACTCTCATCAGTTCCAAACTAGGGAGGATGGATTCTAGATGATTCTCATCTTCCTTGGGATTTTCTATGGAAGCCATGATATCCAAGATGGCCTCTTCTGAAGGCAACTCAAAATAAAGGAAGTCATGTGAACTCAGAGAGTCAACAACCTATTCAGGTGAAGTAGGTTGATCACACTCCATATGAGGATGGATTTGGTGACCATTATCAACAGATGATGATGGGATCGTCGTATCGACAATCTTGACTATGGTGAGCGGCATGGATGCTCCATATGAATCAACATCCTCATGATGAGGTACCACCCAAGGATCAACAAACCCAAGGGATCCACAAGCAAATGACGAAATCATGTTGATAGGAGAAATATGTGTAGTGGGAGACAACGGGGGAAGGGGGAAAATTCTCATGAGTGAAGTATCTTTGAACATCCCTACACCAATATTGACAAAAGACTACGTGGTATCACCGATGAAGGTTACATTAGACCCTACATTAGATCCAAGGTCTCGAGTACAAAACACAATTTGATCGATTGTGGTGATTTTCCGTTAGTGAGGGAAGCGTAGGACCCTAAATCCCGACGAGACAACTGCAGTGATCTCGTAGAACCAAGTATGCTCAAGTAACTTATTGTACTCAAGAGGTGCGTTGACGACCTCTATCTCCATAGAGACAATATTTCCACCTAACTCGATGGGTAAGGCGATGATTATGCCATGAGTCTGAAACATGTGTCCATCGAATGCTTTTAGTAGTGTTGTAGACATGTCTAGCTTAGGAGAGCCAAGGTATTTCCAACAATAAATGGACATGATGCAAGTTGAGGCTCCTTCATCCTCCATTGTCTGGTAGATGTTTTTCCCCAATGATCACACTATAATCTAAAAGGAAACTTGATGGGAGAGTCTATGAGTAAACTGACTAGTCTCAAAGGTGATCAATTTTGACTCTGAGGGATCAACCCTGCCTATGGAAGATAGCAAGGCTTTCCGTTGTGTTGGGAATATTTGGAGAACTTCAAGCACCGACATGGCATAAGGTGTCTGGGCCAAATATTCCACAATATTGTAATTATAGGCAACCCGAGTGTTGGTATTATGTGTCATACGTCGAAGAACTCCCTTCGGGGGGTGAAGTGGTGCATCAAAACATGGCTTCTCTGTCTGAAGAGTGACACTAGGCTGGGAAGAAGATGTTGCTTTTGGAGTATCCTGGGAAGGCTCGTGAATGTCATAATTCTTGTTTCAAGTCTACAAGTTGACCATGTGGTCACACATAAAAAAAGAAGCATTCAAGGAAGACCCCTCTTGGTGAGGGGTACCTTCCATGCCCCCTTGTAAAGGGGCAGGATTTGTAGCAACCATATTCTGAGGTTGAGGGGGGAATGAATGAGTTAATACAATAGGTTGTTGGGGGGATCACTATGGTGTTAAAAATTGATGGATCTCATCCTTCCGAGGACACTAGTGAGTAGTATGGTCCTCCCCACAAATCGTGCAGGGAAAATGACTCTTCCTTTTATCTTTAGTTCCTCCCTCATAAGTGTTTTGGGTGGAGGTAGTCCCTTTCTCATTATTGGAATTATTCTTCTTGTCACTCTTTTTCTTACCTCCAGGTTGCTGAGGATTCTTTGGTTGTGTGGATTGCACTGAATTCACGTCAGAGGTTTGAGAAGGGACTACAATAGTTTGAGCATTAGTGCCAACAACTGACGAGTGAGACTTAATGGACATTTGACCCATCTGATCAACTAACTGGTTCACAAATGTATGTGAAACAAAAACAACCACACCATTGGCATGTGGTCTGGGTTGGGTTTCATGGATCATTTGAAGGGAGAGGAGCATTTGGTATGATGGCATGTAGAGTACTCGATCAAGAATAGATCAAGTCCAAATGTTGGGCACACAAAATGGCTTGCTCCTCAATGGTTTCCCCAGCCATAGATACATCCTGGACAATGGGTGGTAAGAGGGACTTGGTAAACCACTTTCGCTCATTGGATTAGTGGAAGTGGAAGGAGCTCCACTTCCCATGCTGAAACCAAATATTGACCCCCCATTGGAAAAGAATCTGGAAGTGGGGATTGAAGAGATGGGCTTTGGGATGCTAGGGATAATAAAAGATGGAGTTGACAACAAAACTGGTGTCCCCTAGATGGAGGAACCAAAAACAAAAGGTGTGGACAGTGTAGGTCCTATTAAGACCTAAGTCTGTACCCCTACCCTTTGGCTCTTTTTCCCTATTATATCACATAAATTTTTCAAGGTCAATAGATCATTCAATTCCTTTGTTTGCACATGTAACAACCATGTTCACAAAAAGGTGTCAATTTCGGGCTCAGATTGTAGGAGCAGACAGATTAAAATTCCAATGGTGGAGATCCAACAGGCCACTCAGATCGACAATTTTCATGCATTCGGAGTGTCGAAATCATGTGGGGTTTAACATCAAGAGCGAATCCACGAAGTACCAAAACCCTGAAGTGTCAAAGTCCCAAAGAGACACGTCACTTTGGGCCCGTACTACTTAGATACATTTCCATGCTTTACATCCAGAAACTCCTGAAGTCCGAAGTGCCAGAGACACATGGCTCTCATTCACCAGAGACACGTGGCACTCATCTAGATATGACACATGGTGCTCATCTATTAAGACACGTGGCACTCATTTCAGGCCAACACATCACTCCAGGAGAGTGTCACTCTGGGATTTTTCCATCCAGAGCAAGCACATTTCTCTAAAGCCCGGAGCCCTGAAGTCCCAAAATATTTAAATGATAAAAATGACTTAATCCAGGTTTAATTAGTGATAAGAACACACTAATCACTTCGCAAGTTCGGTACTACGGGAGTTATATACACTTTTCAATCAAAATATCCTAAACTCTGAAGTGTCTAAAGACTGCCACATCACTCCAGGAGAAAGTCACTTCAGAAGATATTCATGCTCCACGTTCAAAATCTCTCGAGCTATAAGAAATTTTCGCCATCGCTAAATCAGATAGGGGATTTCTAATATGGTAGATGGATAGAACTTTAGCAGGGGCACTAAAGTAGCAGGGTCACCCAAATCTTGGACCTCGACTAGATCAATGGCCATGCTTCATTGCGGGGACACTACTTGCTCGAGCGTTAAAATTCTTGAGCGGTCCCGCAATTGAAACCATGGTATGGCGAAAGGTGGTGACTTGCGGGCTCAAAAGCAGTGTGGATCCAAACCACCTTTTACGGCCCCACAATCACGTTCTTATTCAACATCAAATCCGACAACCCCCTAGGCATTCAACTTCATTGTGATCCTAAGGAAAAGAGAAGTTAAGGAAAAAGGAGTGGTGGTTGAAACCTTGACTCACTCTGTAAATAGAAAGCATGGAGGGTCTGGCTGTGGAGACAGAATTGTCATCCTGAGGTACCATGATGGATGGTTTTTTCCTGTAGGCCCATGTTGATCTAATCTTGCATCTGAAAGAAGGATACATGCACAGTCTGATAGAAGGATGCACAGATGTAAAGATTTGAATGGGATGGACAGATCACACTCCTAGTAGTTGTGGACTGATCTGAGTATAAATAGACCAGTTCGAAACTTTGTTATGGTCGTCAATTGGTTGAGAAGAGCTACCTATTTTTGTAATATTTTGATAACAGAGTTGTTCTCTGGTTTTTTATGAGACTTGAGACTTTCGCATTAATAGAAGTCATCTTCTTTCATCTCTTTGTTTAACCTATGCTGAAACACTCATGCATGGAGGATCTAGACGAGGTTTGTGGTTGTATTGTAATATAGGTTTGATTATAATGTTGTTGTGACCCGTTCCAGTACTTTGCTTTTTTATATTATTTCCCCTTATGCCGAAATGCTCGTGCATGGAGGATCCAGGCGAGTTGTTATAGTCACATGGTAATGGAGGTTTGATTATTATGTTGTTGTGACATATTTCGGTGTCTGAAACTTGAGTTCAAGAGTGCTCTTGTGCCTGATTTTTTCTTCACCAAGCTACTTGAAAGCTGGATTCTCATGGCATACTTGTCCACCTTTCTCACTAAGTCTTCCTTCTGCTCACCTTTAAACCTAAACCTCTGACTAAAGTTAATGAGGACCTCATTTCCCTATGCATTTCTTTTCCTATTTCCGTGTTAAATCATTCTTATACTAAGCTTTGTCCATTTGACCTCCACTCATAAACCTACCTCCACAAACATTTTGATGGGTACTGGGCTTATCCTCTTGCATTCTCAGGGTGACTCTCAGTGCTAAGCCCCTATACATCCATCGAGTCTGATTTTTTTTTTATGTTTTCTAAGCTTATTCTCCATGATTTAATGACACAACTTCAACATCCCTCACCCGTCTTTAATTGTTTTGCATGATATTTTTCTGTCTTGAAAAGTGATTACATGTTCTAGTTTGAGTTTGAAAATACTCATCATAATGTTTACCACTAAATGAGCATGCAGTAGGTCCACCAAGTCCTTTGTATGCACATGAAACTTCCGCAGAAAAAACACAACAATTTAGAGAAATCCATTTTAGGCTTAGATTGTAAGAAAACAGATAGGTTCAATTTTCAACGGTGGATATCCAACAATCAGTTCAGATCAATGGCTCTCGTGCATTCGAAGTTTTAAAATCACGCGATATTTAACAACAAGAATGAACCTTTGAAGTGTCGAAGTGTCGAATTGCTGAAGTGTTGAAGTCCTGAAGTAATGACAGGATGTCATGTCACTCCAGGAGAGTTTCACTTCAGGAGTTTTCAATCAAGAGAAAAACATAAAACTCCCAAACGTCGAAGGGCTAACAACACGTGGCATTCATCAGGTGACACGTGGTGCTCATCTATTGATACATGTGGCATCAATCTGGCGCTGACAAGTGGTACTCATTTTAGGCACCTTTGGGAATGTCATCCATGCTATTCCTAGTGACACATATCACCCTTCTTTCTGTGACATGTCAGCGATATGATGTCAGGCCACCACATCACTCCGGGCCAGTACCACTCTGGGAGATTTCCAAGAATAACATTCAGAAGCTCCCAAACCCCGAAGAGATGGAGTCCTGAAGTCCTTAAATGATGATGGTTAAAGTAATATTGGGTTAATAAGCTATTAGTGTTGGTTAATGACTCTGGGAGTTCTTCAGAGGATATGTATACTCTGTGTTCCGAAGCTCCCAAACACTGAAGAGCTGGAGACACGTGGCACTCTCATGACACATGGCACTCATTTTAAGCACCTTTGGATACGTCATCTCTACTATTTTGGGTGACACATGTCACTCTTCTTTTCATGACACATCATCGGTTGTGACAACAGGTTGCCACGTCACTTCGGAATATTGTCACTCTGAGAGTTTTCAACCTAGAGAAAGCGCATTTCCCCGAAGATCCAGAGCTCTGAAGTCCCAAAATATTTAACGATAAAAATATCTTAATATCGGGTTAATTAGAAATAAGCATTGGTTAATGACTTTGGGAGATTGCAACTCCGGGAGATATGTATACCTTGTATTAAAAAACTCCCAAACTCTGAAGTGCCAAAGTGACAAGAGGCTGCCATGTCACTCTGGGAGACCTTCACGCTTCACATTCAAGAGCTCGCAAACGTCGAAGATCTGGAGACACATGGCCTATCCTCATTAACTGCCTATTTTTAAAGGTTTTAAAAGGCGCCAAATGAAGAGAGCACCAATAGACCACGACCAATCCATCACAAAGTGAGACAAAGAGAAAGGGTCGGTTACAGTCGAGACAGAGAAGCATGACGACAGACAACAACCAGGGAATTGGAGGAACTATACTCCAGACTGCAGAAGGAGTATCCAAGATTCCATAAAAAGAACCAAAAGACTTGCTTCTTCCCCCCCAGGAGATAAGTTGAAGAAGAACACTGCCAACACATCTAGTTATCTCCCAGTTGCCTCCAACAATGCACATGCATACCAGTGCTCAGTACATAACTCAGTTATGTCGCTCCTAGTCATTTTCTGTCAAATCTCAGTTCACTCCATCATTTGCATCAGTTTAGTTTTATCATTAGCAGTAGTTTAAATTGTTTAAGTCAAGACATTTTAAGGCACAATAAGTGGTCATCTGTGAACCACCTTTTTGTTAATTTAAGTTTGAAGTATACATTACTATACTCCGGTAGTATTTAGTTAAGTTAATAAGTGTTTTACAACTGTGAGTATAGAGTTAAGCCTTAGTTCTAGAGGAAGAGAGCCTCTGCAACTCTGATAAATATGTAGTTTTTGTATGTTTGAAGGGTGGAGTTTTTGGGAAAA
>ML815450.1:89291-99581 GCA_009831015.1 Picea engelmannii | reverse complement strand
GCAGAGTACCCGCATCTTTTTGAAAATTTTGAAAATCTTGCAGATGCAGTGTAAAGTTGCACTGAGGACAGTTTAAAAATAAGGGGAGGGGATTGTAATGTCCCCAAGGCCGAGCCCTATTGTAAATCATGTCTATGAAGTATAAATATTTTTTATGAACTATAATTCAAGTTTATAAGGCTGGTGAGCAAAGTTATATAAGCTAGTGGGCTTATGTGTTATTAGGCCAGGGAGCCTAAGTGTGGAAGGCTAGGAGCCTGATTTTTGTACATGTAATTATGCACAATATTAATACAAAACATCTTTGTGTGTGGAATGACCACGATGAATGAGTGATGGGGGACTAAGATTCCACAAAACCTGGGTAAAGGATTGGGGGCTGGAAGGTTGGAAAGAGAGGCTAAGTGTGGAGCCTAGGGGCTTAAGTCCTTGGGCATAATATTTTAATATTAACCCAAAATCCATGGGAAATCTATGTTTTGTCCTAAGTTCCTAGGGAGGGATGCATGCAGCTTCATGGGCGACATGTGTCGACCCAGGCGCATGCGATTTAACCCAGGAAATGAGTCGTGTTGGCTTCTTCTTCCATTTTTTCGTTGACTGCTGCGTAAGAGGGGTGGTGGGAATTCCTCCAACCATCACCTAAATCCGCGTTCGACCTTCCAATTCCTGCATCCTCCATCTATACGCATTTGGCCTCTGTGATTGAACCTTTGTACACCTTAGAAATTTCTGAAACCAGAGTGGTGAGTCTGTTCCTTATTGCTTGATGGGAGAACCGAATGTCCTGTAATTGCTGAGTCATGCATCCTGTGTTGCTTGCTGGAAATATCAACGCATCCTGTAATTGTAGAGCCACGTTATGATTTAGCGCTAATCATTTTCATTTCGGGTGTCCATACCCATTTTCCCAATTAACTAACGTGGCCATGCAGTGCTGGACTATGTGTGGCTTGCTGGCTAGTGTGAGGGAGGTGATTGTTGTGGAAGAGGTAGGTTACCCAGTCTGTGAGAGACTCTCTCTAGGTGAGATAGTGCGTGGAGGAAGTGAGAACTCCTGGAAGGAGTCCTGTAGTTTCCACAGAGCTCGGAGACTTCTGGTCCAGTCTGTTACTGAAACCTAAGGCAAGGGAGGTTAGCAGCCGATGGACTGTCTTGGTGACCGTGAAGGTGTATACTCCTGGGGTGGGATAGACATGTGGGTAATGAGAGTCTGTGGGTAGTGAGCATAAGTGTCTCCTGGGAGAGAATCCTTCTTTTGTGACTATGTGTCTTCATGTTTTCCCTGCCTAGCCTAGGAATCCCTACCCAGTGGAGCTTAGTCCCAGCTCGAGGGTGACCTACTGCTGAGAGTGATGAGCAGTGCGGTCTAAGGCTGTGAGGCTTGTGGGAGGTCTACATGCAGTTGGTGAATTACATCCAGTCTAAAAGATAAGTATATACATGCGTATAATTTCAATTAAATATGCATGTTTGTGATTCTAGCAATGTTTACATGTAATTCCATTGTATTCGTGAATTATTGTTAATGTCATGGATTATGTATGTTAATGGTATTAATGTGCTTACATTGTGTTTAACTGTTATTAAGCAATTGTATTTCATAAGAATGCATAATCTGTTATAATAGTGTTTTTCCGCATAGTAATGTTGGCCCGACCATGGCGTTGATGGTCAGGGACGTTACAGTATGGTATCAGAGCATGGTTTCAATGTTGATCCTGGATGGGCCGGATAAGTGGTATTTGGACCGAGGTTTTGAGAAGAAATTGTCTCTGGAGGACTAATTTCAGACCTCAGAATGTTTTTGAGTGTCAACAGACTACTTGATCGTGTTACAAAGCTCAGGAGGTGTAGTGGTATTATAAAACTACATCTGGTGTGGTATATGGCCACAAGGAGAGAGAGAACTCCACACTAGAAGTGTTCGATCCATAGAATCTGTTTGGGAGGAAAGGATAACCCTCACAACCGTCAAATCTGGAGAATGTGCATAAGGTTTAAAACCCTTTGGAGTTGCACATAAGTGTTGAAATTGCGATACATGAAATCCCAAATTCATCAAGAATGTCCATCGGAAAGGATGCGTGGAGAGGAACCCGCCTTTCGCTAACTCGTGACTTGAAATGGTCTAAGGGTGAGTTTGTGAGAATTCTTGAAACGCGAATTCACGATTGGATCACAACCATCGATCTAAGAGGGATCTGGACCATTAATTGTCCAAGAAGAAATCGACATTTTGAGAATAGGGAGGATGAAGGTGGAAAATCCTTTGACCTCGTGACACACAAAATCCCGATACGTGAAATGCCTATGAGATCTAAGTCATCAAATCATGGGGAATCAGGACCGTTGGATCAAGTAGATGAAAGTTTAGAAGGAGGGTACCAAGTCATTGGCCAGAAGTCCTTGAGAAGCAGAGTTGGACGGTCAAAATTCTCTGTGGAGAACTTGCGAAATCGCGAGGACCATAAGATAGCCAAAAGTTGCAAGGTGGTTATTGGATGGAGAAACTCGCCACCCTAGGATCTAGAATAAACATGGGTCGTTGATCGTGGTTGGTTTGAACCGTTGGATCATTTCGTAAATTCAGGGATCGTGAACTTGGAGAGCAGGCCAAATTATTGGTCACTCCAAATCCCAAATCGCAAAAGAGATTAACAAGGGTAGAATCAGACGGTGGAGTGCTTCCAGAAAGAAGTGTTGAAATCCTGTGAGCTGTCAGATCCAGCCAACTAGCAAGGAAGTTAGGGCTGAAGAAATTTGATAGGTGTAAACTTAGGAGAAATCTGCACCGTCGGATCAGGGGAGGCTCACAGTCGTTGATCTCATACATGAATTTCCATATCGGAATTCGGGGATTGAAGTGACAAGATATTTGGAGTCACTACATCATGAATTCCCGGTTCACGAAACTCCGAAAATATCTGGACCGTTAGATCCAAATCATCGAGGATCGTTGGATCTCGTACAAGAACTTGTGTATCAAAATTCGGGGATTGAAGTGACAAGAGATTTGAAGTCATTGCATCGTGAACTCTCGGTTACTGAAAACTCGAAACCCGAAGTTCCTAAGTCCCGAAATCTTTGAAAACGAAAGAACCGTAGCGGATTTTTAACCATTGGATGTTGGGTAAACGTGGACCATCATTCCACCCAATTTACGCAAATTTGATAAATCAAAACTCCGAGAAATAGATGTGTGTACCTTTAACTCTTCGAAGGTCTAAAGCTCTAGTAGCACCTAGTAGTATAGCATTTGGTCATGACCTTTGGTTACGAGGGTAGGGAGAAAGAGGGAGCTATCACCCAAAAATTACAGAGCCGAGCAGAACTCGGAAAATTTTTGAAGTCGAAGTGTTTTCTTAAATCAGAATGGTTTTGAATGTGTGGAATTTGCTAAGAATGACAACCTGACAAATCCCTGTTGTCTTCACATGTGTTTGTAGAAGCTTAGAAAGTGCCAGAACCGAATAGGGTTGTCGTTGAGAGTAGAGAATGGAAGAGGTGCAGATTGCCTCCAATTCAGAGAACGAAAGAGAAGGAAGGAATGTCAACTTGGGAGTCGAAGGATCAAACTCTAATGGGAAAGGAAAAGAGATGGATAAGGAAGGACATATGATGAAAATCATTGAAAGATTGTAGAAAGATGCCCATGCTCGCCGATCTGATAGCCAAATTCTCATGAAAGTTAGGGATAAGCAGGGTGAATTCAACTTAAGGATGTTGAAGAGTGTGGAAAGACTAGAAAAGAAATTGGAAAAGGAGAGTGACTCAAGCAATACGGAGAGTTGCAGGACCCCTGAGAGGAAAAGAAGATCAAGGAGTGCTAGAAGACATCGTTGTTACTCCCCAAAGCATTCCAGTAGGGAAGCACATAGTATTTCAAGCCCATCTCCTACCAGAAAGCATAGGAGAACTGGGATGGATGAATTGAAAGGGGAAATGAACAAGATCAAGCCTCCAACGTTTGATGGTGAACATAAGAAGGAGGAAGATGCCAAAACTTGGTTGCTGGGTATGAGGAAATACTTTCAACTACAAAATTATTCCTCTCATGCAGAGGGAAGGATTTCCATGTATCAACTGAAGGGAAAGGAATCCATGTGGTGGGATTAACTTGTGCAGGTGCAACACATCAGGGAAAGGGACATCACATGGAAATAATTCAAGAGGTATTTCTAGAGGAAATACTTAACTAAAAGATATTATGACAGAAAGATGAAAGAGTTCCTTGAACTCAAGCTGGACAACAAGACCATTGATGAATATGAACGAAATTTATTGGAATTACTGAAGTATGTTTTGTTCATCAAAGATGAGTCTGTCAAGATTCAGAGGTACCTGAGTGGATTACTGCCTCCTATTGGGGATAAGATTCAGTATGATGACCCAAATACTATGGAAGAAATGATAAGAAGAGCGAAGTGCTTATTTGATCAACAAAGAGAAAATCCTACCTTTCAGAAGGCTTGGGATGACCAGAAAAAGTTCAAGAAAGAACAGAGGCAGAAGGGAAATAAACCACCCTTTTTCATAAATAGTCTTCAAGGACAGTCGTCTCTTAGAGAGCCCAGGAAGATTAAAGTGAGTGGGAAAATGTAAAGGCTGCCACCTATGGAATGTTGGGGTTGTAAAGAAAACCATAGGTACAAAGATTACCCCCATAGAAATGATAAAGTAAGAGTTCTCCACAATGTTCAGCAAGTTGAAATAGTTGAGGACATGGGCAGTAGAATTCCAAGGATCTACGTAGCCCTGGACAACAAGCAAGCTGAACATCAGTCGCACATGATTGAAGTAGAAGGTATGATAAAAAACCAACCATTTTAGTTGATTCAGGGGCTAGCCATAGTTATATAGACCCTAGAGTGGTAGAAATTTTTCATTTGATAAGAAGCAATCATGAAAAGTCTTGGTTAGTGCATCTAGCTATAGGAACCAAGAGGAAAGTCATGGAGTTAGTCAAGTCCTATCCTATAGACATGAATGGACTGAGCACAAAGGTCGGTTTGAACATTCTACCATTAGGCTCTTATGACTGTCTAGTTGGGATGGACTGGTTGGACTAGCATCATGCCATCTTGGACTATCAGAACAAGTCATTCACTTGCTTAGATGAAGAAGGGAATCAGAGAGAAATCCAAGGAATTCCTAGAGCTGTTATTGTTAGAAAAATCTCAACAATGCAGCTAAAGAAGTGCTATAGAAAAGGCTGTCAATTATTTGCAGCCCATGTGGGGGAAACACCTAAGGATAAGGTGTCAAGTATTGAGGATCATGAGGTACTTAAAGAGTTCAAATATGTATTCTAGGAAGTAGCTAGACTACCTCCGAAAAGGGATATCGATTTCTCTATAAACTTGATGCCTGGAGCAACTCTAGTGTCAAAGGCTTCGTACAGGATGAGTGCACCAGAACTGAAAGAGTTGCAACTGTAGCTTGAAGAAATTTTTAAGAAGGGGTATATACGCCCAAGTGTGTCGCCTTGGGGTGCCCCGGTCCTATTCGTAAAGAATAAGGATGAAACACTGAGATTGTGCATCGATTTCAGGAAATTGAACAAAGTAACAGTGAAGAACAAGTATCCTCTGTCGAGGATTGATGATCTCTTTGATTAGTTGAAGGATGCAAAGATCTTTTCAAAAATAGATTTAAGATTGGGATATCACCAAGTAAGAATAAACAATGAAGACATCAACAAGACTGCCTTTAGAACAAGGAATTGTCATTACGAGTTCACAGTGGTGCCGTTTGGACTGTCAAATGCACCCGTTGTTTTTATGAGCTTGATGAATGGAGTATTCAGGGACTATCTAGACAAGTTTTTCATTGTCTTCTTGGATGACATTCTGGTGTATTTCAGGACCGAAGAAGAACACGAACAACATATGAGGATGGTGTTGCAGGTGCTAAGGGAGCACCAACTATATGCCAAGCTGAGCAAGTGCTCGTTTTATCAGGAACGGATCCATTACTTGGAACATATTATCTCGAAGGATGGGGTAGCAGTAGACCCTAAGAAGATTGAAGCCATTAGAGAATGGTCAGTGCCAAGGAATGTAACATAAGTTAGATCCTTCATGGGATTGTTTGGTTATTATAGAAGCTTCATCACATGCTTTTCCAAGATAGCTCACCCTATCACTTCCTTACAAAGAAAGGGGAAACAGTTTCACTAGACAAAGGGATGTGAGGAAAGTTTCCAGCGATTGAAGCAACTATTAACCAGTGCTCCAATCCTGAGGATTGCATATCCAAATGCATATTTCATAGTATGCAATGATGCATGCAAAGAAGGACTGGGAGGGGTCCTCAGTCAGAACGGATTTGTAATCTGTTATGAGTCTAGGAAATTAAAAGAGCACGAGAAGAACTATGCAACCCATGACTTGGAGTTGGCAGCCATAGTCCATGCTCTAAAGAAATGGAGGCATTACCTCATGGGAAGGAGGTTTGAACTCAGAACAAACCATAACGGTCTGAAATATTTGTTTGATCAACCAACCTTAAACGCTAGACAAAGTAGGTGGCTGGAATTTCTGTGTGAGTACGACTTTGAGATCAAGCATATCAAAGAAAAGGAGAATAAAGTGGCTGATGCACTCAGTAGGAGGGTGCATGAATTACATGCTACAACCATTAGCATGTATCAGACTGATATTAAAATCATAATAATGGAGGTTGCAAATGTAGATCTGCAGTATAAAGAATTGGTAGCCAAGCTACAACAGCGTAAGATGCCATAGAAGATGGAAATTTATAAATTGGAAATAGATGGAATACTGTCGTACAAGAATAGAATTTTTGTACCCAATGTCCAGTGCTTGAAACAAATAATTTTGTAGGAGATGCATAATGTGCCTTATGCAGGGCACCCTGGATATCAGAAAATAGTAGCAGCAATCAAGAGCCATTACTTTTGGCCGGGTATGAAGAGAGAGATCATTGAATACATCGCCAGATGTATGGAGTGCCAGAAAGTTAAAGCTGAGCATAGGCACCCAGTAGGGTTGCTGCAACCTTTAACCATTCCTGAGTGGAAGTGGGAAGTAGTAACGATGGATTTTATTATGAGATTGCCCAGAACAACCAAGCTGCATGATTCGATCATGGTGGTGGTGGACAAGCTTACAAAAGCTGCCCATTTTATTCCATTGAAAACTACTCACAAGGCAACATATGTTGTTGATATTTTCATAAAGGAAGTGGCACGATTGCATGGAATTCCTAAAATGATTGTGTCCGACAGAGACCCGAAATTCACCTCAAATTTCTGGAAAGGATTTTTCAAAGGATTTGGAATGAATCTGAACTTTAGTACATCTTATCATCCTGAGTCTGATGGACATACAAAGAGGGTGAACGGATTAATAGAAGACATACTGAGAATGTATGTGATGGACAAACCATCAAGATGGGAAGACTACCTGCACTTGGTAGAATTCGCCTACAACAATGGGTATCATGCATGGTTGAAGATGAGCCCATTTGAAGCACTTTATGGAAGAAAGTGCAATACTCCAGTGAGCTGGGATAATCCAGCTGATATAACAGTAGTTGGGCCAGAGTTGCTGAAGGAGATGGAGGACCAAATGATAAAAATTAAGAAGAATTTGAAAGCCACCCAGGACAGGCAGAAAAGTTGTGCTGATAAGAACAGAACCCACAGAGAGTTCAAAGTGGGTGATCATGTTTTCCTGAAAGTGAAAGCTAACAGGAGTTCCCTGAAGATGGGAAGTTGTGCCAAGTTGGCAACCAGATTTTGTGGGCCATTTGAAATCCTAGAAATGATTGGGCCAGTTGCATATATGATTGCATTACCTGCATCCATGACTGTACATAATGTGTTTCATGTTTCATTTCTTAAAAAGTATATGCCTGATGCTAATCATGTAATTAATTGGAAAGTGACTCAGGTGGAGCAAGAAGGTGTCATGCAAGTGCATCCTGTGCACATATTAGATAGGAAAAACAAACATCTCGGGAATCGATCCATAGGGCTTGTAAAGGTCCAGTGGACCTGGTATGATCCTGAGGATGTGACATGGGAGCGTGAAGATGTTATGCAGGCAGAGTACCCACATCTTTTTGAAAATTTTGAAAATCTTGCAGATGCAGTGTAAAGTTGCACTGAGGACAGTGCAAAAATAAAGGGAGGGGATTGTAATGTCCCCAAGGCTGAGCCCTATTGTAAATCATGTCTATGAAGTATAAAGATTGTTTATGAACTGTAATTCAAGTTTATAAGGCTGGTGAGCCAAGTTATATAATCTAGTGGGCTTATGTGTTATTAGGTCAAGGAGCCTAAGTGTGGAAGGCGAGGAGCCTGATTTTTGTACATGTAATTATGCATAGTATTAATACAAAAAATCTCTGCGTGTGGACCAATCACGATGAATGAGTGATGGGGGAATAAGCTTCCAGAAAACCTGGGTAAGGGATTGGGGGCTAGAAGGCTGGAAATAGAGGCTAAGTGTGGAGCCTAGGGGCTTAAGTCCTTGGGCATAATATTTTAATATTAACCCAAAAGCCATGGTAAATCTATATTTTTTCCTAAGTTCCTAGGGAGGGATGCATGCAGCTTCATGAGTGACATGTGTCGACTGAGGCACATGCGATTTAACCCAGGAAATGAGCCGTGTTGGCTTCTTCTTCCATTTTTTTGTCGACTATTGCATAGGAGGGGGGTGGGCATTCCTCCAACCATCACCTGAATCTAGGTTTGACCTTCCAATTCCTCCATCCTATGTTTGTACATGTTTGGCCTCTATGATTGAACCTCTGTACACCTTACACATTTCTAAAACTAGAGTGGTGAGTCTGTTCCTTATTGCTGGTTGGGAGAACCGAATGTCCCATAATTGTTGAGTTGTTCATCCTTTGTTTCTTGCTAGAAATCTCAACCAATCCTATAATCCCAGAGCCGCGTTATGATTTAGCATTGATCGTTTCGGTTTTGGGTGTCCATAACCATTTTCCCAATTAACTAATGTGGCCATGTAGTGCTGGATTACGTGTGGCTTGCTAGCCAGTGTGAGGGAGGGGATTGTTATGGAAGAGGTAGGTTACCCAGTCTGTGAGTGACTCTCTCTAGGTGAGAGAGTGCGTAGAGGAAGTGAGAACTCCTGGAAGGAGTTCTATAGTTTCCATAGAGCTTGAAGACTTCCGATCCGGTCTGTTACTGAAGCCCAAGGTAAGGGAGGTTAGAAGTCGATGGACTGTCTTGGTGACCATGAAGGTGTATACTCCTGGGGTGGGACAGACATGTGGGGAATGAGAGTCTGTGGGCAGTGGGCATAAGTGGCTCCTGGGAGAGAATCCTTCTTCTGTGACTATGTATCTTCCTATTTTCCTTGCCTAGCCTAGGAATCCCTACCCGATGGAGTTTAGTCCCAGCTCGGGGGTGACCTACTGCTGAGAGTGATGACCAACGCGGTCTAAGGCTGGGAGGTTTGTGGGAGGTCTACACACCGATGGTGAATTACATCCAGTCTAAAAGATAAGTATATACATGCGTATAATTTCAATTAAATATTCATGCCTATGATTCTAACAATGTTTACATGTAATTCTGTTATATTCGTGAATTATTGTTAATGTTGTGGATTATGTATACTAATGGTATTAATGTGCTTACGTTGTGTTTAATTGTTATCAAGCAATTGTATTTCATAAGAATGCATAATATGTTATAGTAATGTTTTTCCGCGTAGTAATGTTGGCCCGACCATGGCGTTGATGGTCGGGGACATTACATATATGTTGTCATCACTCTAACTCCAAGAAGACTTCAAAATAAAACATGAATGGAATGCAATCTTTAGTTTCGATGAAGCCTATTTACAAAAAGGAGCAAGAGGTTTCAAGCAAAGAAACAAGTGTAACATTTAATGCAAGAAACATGAACTAGTCTTTGAATGAAAAATGTGTTTGATATATGAGTCAAATAAACTGTAGGATACACGATTCCCACTAATTTTTAAAATGTAATTTATTTTTATTTAAAATGTAATCTCAAACATGCTCCACCTACTAACTAGAATGCAAGATTTTTATTTGTGTTTGATTCTAAATGCAATGAAATCAAATCAAATGCAAGTCCTCTTTTCTTCCTTGCTTTCAATTAAAATGAAATAGTTCAATACTAATACAAAGGAACAAGAAGAAAAAAATACCCAAACAAAAAGTGCACTCAAAATGTTAACAAGAAATCAAAAAATGCAAATGCAGTAATGCTTCCAACACAAGTTCAAACAAGAACACAAATATGTAAAAAGAGAAGGGAAA
>ML815450.1:12086-27712 GCA_009831015.1 Picea engelmannii | reverse complement strand
AACCCTTGGAATGTGGAAGGTGCCTTCATGAGTTCTGAATGTTGTTTTTGGGATATCTTCTTCCTTCATTCTAATCTGATGATACCCTGAACGGAGATCAAACTTTGTGAAGTAGATTTATCCATGTAGTTCATCTAACAATTCATCAATGACGGGAATGGGAAACTTATCTTTAATGGTGATCTTTTTGAGCTCTCTATAATATGGACACATACACCATGAGCCCTCTTTCTTGAGTACCATTACCACCGGTGCAGGGTAAGATCTTTGGGTAGGTCTAATAATGCCAGCCTCTAACAATTCTTCAACCATATGCTCAATTTCATTATTTTGGGCATAAGGGTATATGTAAGGCCTAATGTTAGGAGGATCACTCCCAGAAATTAAGTGAATAGTGTGATCATGATCGCGATTTGGTGGAATACCTCTGGGAATACCTTCAAATACTTTGGAATTCCTATCAATGATCCCTTGGATATCTAGAGGAATAGATGTCTTAGATGTTTGAACATCTAGTGAGCATAGTTGTACAATTACACCCCGATGCCCCTTTTTAAATAATTTTTTCATGCCATTAGATCTTACCACCTTACTGGGTTTCCCTGTGATACCCTTTAACTCAAATTCCTTTCCTTCCAATGAAAATTTCATGAAAAGTTCTTGAAAATTAAAAGTCATGGTTCCCATTGATTGTAACCATTGGACCCCTAGCACGACATCAACACCACCCATGGGTATAACAATGATTGGACTATACATTACATATTTTTCCATAGTAAGATTTATCTTATGGCATATTCATAAACAATTGATAGTTCCTCCATTTGCAATCATTACTTGAAACTATGGCACTAGATATATAAAACAATTGAGAGCTTTGGCTAATTTACAGTGAATGAAATTATGATTAATACCAGAATATCCTTCGATCTTGAGGGTTTGACAAGTGATAATTCTAGCCAATGCATGACATGATATGGTGAGATTCATCTCTTCAAAAGAAATATCTTCTACATATTCATCTTGAGATGGTTCTTGTTCTCCTTCCTCTTCACAATCTATGTAGAATAATTTCTTCTCACCACACTTATGTCCCTTAATGTACTTGTTGTCACAATTAAAGCATAAACCTTTTTCTTTTCTTTCCTCCAATTATCGAGGTGTTAACCTTGTATATTGAGGTGGTTTAGAAGAAGGAACATTATTCTCTCAATAGATGTTATGGGTGGTCCTTCTAGTAGCCATATCCATATTTTTACTTTCAACATTTCTTGCCACCCTGAACACATTCTCTAATGATTTGAGTTCCCAAAGGTGAACCTCATGTTGAATTTTATCCTTTAAAGTTCCTATGAAGACATCAATCAGGTGCTCATCTAGAATATATGTTAGCTTTATATTCAATCTTTGGAAGTTCTCAATGTGCTCCGCAACTAAACCCTTTTTCTTGAGATTTATCAATTGGCTGAAGAAGGTATTTCTCCTTGTATCCTCATAGTGTGCTATCATTTCTTCCGTGAAAATTGTCCAAGTGACAAGTGATTTGTGAAAACAAAGCCATCAATACCACACAAACTAATTAGGTTCTAAATATAAGGATGCAATTTGTACCTTTTTTGTTTGAGGGACATCATGTAGATCAAAGAATTTCTCCATCTGGAGTATCCATGTGATTGGATCCTTGCCATCAAATTTTCTCATATCGATCTTAGGAAATTGGTTGGTCATCAAACCAAAGCCGAAGTTTCTCGGTTCTTGATTCATCTTCCTTGTGTTCTCATCATGCATTTCATGGGATACATTGTCACTTTCAGGTGGCCTCTCTATTAGAAAAATTTTCAACCCTTCCATGATCTCCTCTTTTAAGCTATCCATATTAGTATCCATCATCACTTCTAGCTTAGATTCAGTTGAATCCATCATCCTTTGTAGTTCATATTTTGTTACTTCCTTCTTTTTTAAATCATCTATGTCCTTGCACATTTCTTCACCTTCATCAAGAGTCCAAGTAGGATTATCTGAGGGATTATTTGGTGTAGAAGTTCCCTTTTTTGGTGGCATGTTATCCATGATTCACTGTAAGGTAGGAATTCCTAATTGGCTTAGGCAGAGGTCCTCACAGACAAGGGAGCATTAGGTTCTATAGATCTCTGATATACGTGCGGGATCCAACAATAATACTCGGCCCAATATCTTAGGGAACCAACTAACGAGGCTTGACCATGCCCTTAGTTGTACTATCCGACTACCTAGGTACTAGAGAGTGATCTCCCCGAGTGTTGTTCTCGGTGTACTATAGAAAAAAGACGACCAAATGCTATATTTGGTTGGTCTTAGGATTCTAGGGGGTCTACCGATATACACCAGGTACGTGGGAGATAAAATATGTAGTAGTGTTTTCTAATGTGAAATCGTTCGAAAGGGGAATTTCGATATACTCTAGGTACGTGGAAGAACCACACACTCCTAGGGTTGTAGCGCTGACAAGTAACGACAGCTCCTACGTTTAAAGACGTTGGAATACGTCTGTACCTAAAAAACCATAAGATTCTCCCAAATTTATGTGACACTCCTTTTATCCCAGTTTATTCCACTTTTTTCCCAATTGGATCTTCTAGTCAAAAGATTTGCAAATTTCCAAAAAACAAAATGCACCTTTTAAAACTCTGATTTGTAGACTGTTCTGCTAGTTGACCTTTCTTTTGTTGTAGCTCTGAAATTTTGGCCCTTATAAGTATAACATTTATACCTGAGGTAGCCTGATGTGTCTTCTTTCCAACCCCATAGGTTAGATTAATATTGGATTCTCCAATAGAATTTTATGATAACTTTCCTAAGATGTGTCGATTTTTTCCCTTTCAGGAGAGTGAACTTGTAGGGACTGCCACATGTCCATGTATTCACTTCAGAAATTGAGATTCATACCATTACAAATTTGGTACATACCATAACCAATGGAATATCTCTCACTCAATTTGGAGGTCTGTAGATTTAGATATAACAATTTTCCCAAGAACACTTGTTTTAGACTGAAATCTGGACCAACCAAAAACCCTAATTTCCACAGGGAATAAATTTCAAAGTAGAATGAATCAAGGGATAAAATTTGTAAAAAATATAATTCACTATTCCTCCTTCGTACTATAAAAATTTCAGAACCTGAAACCAAGCCCAAAAAAATTGGGAGCGAAAATTCTAGGAATACTTGTTTCAGACTAGTTTCAGGACTAGTCAAAAACCCTAACGTGAAAAGAATGTATCCCCAAAAATATAAAGAACCAAGATATGAAATTTGGATCCAAGTTAGCTCTATATGTCGCATCTACACCATATAAATTCCATATCCTAAAACATTTCATAAAATAATTTGTAGCGAAAATTGCAAGAAGACTTGTTTTGAAGAAGCGAGTCCCGAGGATTGTCTAGCTCTGATACTAAATGTTAAGAACCAAATATCAAAATAGCATAAAAAACTCAGAATAAGTACTCAATTCCTTGAAAAAGAGATAGATTCACATAATAAGCCTCTTCAATGGGGAAACCTCCTTATACATCATATGAATTCATAATTACTAGACGTTTCCAAATGAAAAGGTCTCCTTGGTATATATAGGAGACTAGGAGGTAAAATTACAACTAATGGACCCAAGCTGACATAAATAAAATAACAATACTAATGCAATATGACCCAATTAATGGGTAATGTGCCATGAATTAGGGCTTAACATCCTTCTTCTAGATCAATGATGTGTTCAAAACCCCTATCTGATGGTTTCCCTTGAGGAATCTTCCCAAATACCTTCTCATTCTTGCCAATTATCCGTTGTATGTACTGTGAATAGTGTTGGTTCCCTTCCTGATGGTTTACACCAAAACTAAACACTCTTCTGCATAATCCACTTCCTCGCACCTGAATATGACCTCCATGCACTTTGTTGATGATATAGCAAGATTTGCCTCACCCTATGCAATCTTGCACAGAAGGCCTTTTTCCATTTCCCTATGCAGACTTTTCATCCCTTTTTGCAAGTTCCAGAGCTAAAAAATACATTTTTCCACATGTACACACATTGCCTACTATACAACATGTGTATACACAGGTTTCACCACTACAGCCCACGTACATTAGGATTTTTTCCCAAAAAATGAAAAATGGTGTCGGGTTTCCATGTCACGACAGGAGATCTATGATCCTTGGCCTTACATATACTAGAAACGTTCTAACTCGGCCCTTCAGCTCCATTTGAAGGATATAAATGGGCCAATTTCGATCTATGGAAAAGAGGAGAGAGAATTCAAATTTGAGAGCAAAGTTACTCTGGAGAAATTATTTACTTCATATTGAGTCTACATCCCTTTGTCCTTTAAATCTGAGAACAATGTTCAACCCCCAAGCTCTTCCCTTATTGATTGAGAAATTCATTGTCTCTCTTCTATGAGATTGACTTTGGTGGAGGATTGAAGTGGTGGAGGCCCAGTTGGAAGGAACTTAGTTTCTCGGTTCTGAACCGCGTTGACACGAAAGTCTGTAACTTTTTCACTTCTGTTGATCATATATTAATATAAATAGTCTTTTCCCATCCAATCGATATCTCAAAAAAAATTTAATTATTATCCATGGGCGTATTTGTTATCTATATTAATGGATTATGTTATCTAATTTGCTAACATCTTATATTGTCACCATATGCTTTCTTTGCTTGGTTGTTGAGAACTAGTTGCAGGTATACTGCTTTGGGTCAAGTGCTTAATGGTGGACTTCATCGAACGTCTGGACGAGGTAGGCCTTTTATCTTATCTCGCTAGCATATTTGTTTATATACCATATTTGAGGATAGAGTTGATTTATGTAGTCATTTCCGTCTGTTGTGGTTTACCCTAGCCATAGAGAGATTTTTCCTCGTAATAGAATTGGCGACCATATTGGGGATTGACCTTCTTTCTTAGGGTTTGGAGTGTTTTTCTCCTTAGATTTCTCTCTTTCCTATTGCATTTCTTGTCATATCATTTCTTGACATCCTCTGTTCACTCTGGGTTTGAGTTTTTCAACCTTCTCCCTTTCCTAGCTTTGTTTTTGAAACATATACACGGCTTTTTTCTTGACAATCGCATGTATACGTAGGCTGTCCTTATGAAAGCTGCGTACATACACTCTGTTTCCTTGAACAGTCATGTACATCAACCTCTTGTGCTTGTTTACTGAGTTTGGTGGTTGCTGGGTGGGATTTTATGATTTTTGAGTCATCTTGGGTCTCTATAGTGACTGTTGAGTGTCTGTGGGATGACAGGAAACCTTTCTGGGGTTGAATTTTTGGGTGGAGTTTTTTTCATCACCTTTTCATTTTGATTTTCCTTGTACATTGGGTTGGGTGTTATTCTCCTTGATTCTCCTTGGTATTCTACTTGAGTTATCTCTTTCTATACACAATAGAGTTTTATATATCAAGTTGWTGTTCAGTCCATGCATTTTCATTTTTMTTATATTGAAAATAYAAAAATATTAGGCATTTTGMATTGCTTGRAATTTTGATCTTTTGAGTCTTTGTCATTAGCTTAGTACATGTAAGGAAAGATTKAATTTTTTACTTCAGAATTGCAAAGTTGAAATTGAAAATTGCATTGTGTTAAGAAGCATATCATTTATTGAAAATTGAAGTTAGGACTTTGTATTGTATTCATATTTACTTTACTTGCTGAGTCATAACATCATGAGTTTCATGAGTAAGAACGACCATTAAAATTAACGCTATAATTTAAAATTGATTAGTCACAATTTTATTTTCTACAGTGCACAAACTAGCTTAGGATTTAGTGCCTTGGAATAGGATTTTGTGAGTAAACTTCTCAAAGGCAATTAAATCAACATATGTTTCTAAAAAAGGGAGTGGAGAAATCCATTGTATAATCAGTAATATCAGGAGGCTCCACTTACACCAGAGTTAATCACGAGGTCACGCAAGGTTGGTTGAATGGATATCCCCCCGATACCTTCTTAGCACCATAGATATTTATGGGGATCTATTCGTATCTAGGGATCTTGTTAGTTCCTTTACCTCTGTGAGAGGTGGTGCTTTCAAGGTTTTAGGATTTGCTACCCTATCCATATGGTGGACCTGACTTATGACTGCTCACTTGTGCATTGATTATACATTGGTTGCTTAGTTGCTTGACTTAGGTGAAACATAGGTTACTTGCAGGGGCTATTCTGCAGGTACCCTGGGTCAGATAAGGGTCAAACAATACACAACCTATATGGAGGATTACCTCTCTGGGGGGATCTGACCAACTACACTGTTAATCCCATTAGGTTCCTTATAACTGATTCTGATACCTCTGATATTTAACAAGGGGTTTCAGGCCCCTCTTGGGCGAGACATACCTTATTTAGGGAGGGAGGCCCCTTTCAACCACTTTACTCTGTTTGTGTGTATATTGGTCATTTGATTTTTGGTGTGCTCTTTGATTACTAGTTGGACTTAGGATTTATTTTTTGTATTTAGAGTCTTAAGTCATCATGGAGTCGGACCAACATCCCCGCCGGTCCTGTCCCGTGTTACAGTTACCACCAGATTTTGAGTCTTTTCCTTCTAAAAGGCGTAGAGTTATTAGACGTGGTACACACACCTCCACTTTTCAAAATTTTGATTCTACAAGGATGAGTACTGAACTAAGTCATCAGAACACCGGGATCCCTTCGAATCCCACACCTAATATAGTTAATGGAACCCCTTAGACTCCTGCAACCACAATGGTTGTAGTGTCAGAGGCACCTATCATCACTGCTTCCTGTCCTATAATTAATGCTCAACCTATTGCCTCAAACCCATTTGGGTCTCTTGGTCACTCACTGGGCTATAATGTCCAGTCCATCCCTCTGGCCTCTAGTCTTTTTTCCTATGGTATGCTGAATTTTACTTCGCAATTTTCGAACGCCATCCTAGCTGTTGGCCCTAATGCTAGCATTGGACTTGGGGGCACTACACCTCCTTATACTCCATTCTCATTTGGTGGTTCTCAAATCCCTCAAATGACTCCTAATGTGGGAGGTATCCCTTCTTTTAACCTCGGGTCTAATCCTCTTGCTTATGGGTGGAGCAACAAACCTGGTAGACAAGCTTCTGCTCAAGTTCCATCCTATACCCTTACCTCATCAGTACCGATTTTGACCAACATGTTTGGCATGATGAATCCACTTTTATCCTCTAGATTCACACTTGGAGGAAGTTAGTTTATGCTTTGGGAAACCCCCAACCTAGATCCACTCCGGCTGGGGGGAATTTTTATAACCCCCATCAGAACATTCCTACGGGAATGATGCCCAACCAACCTTTTATGAATCATCCTGGAGGAGGGTATTACAATCCCGTACAGGGCCATGGTGCCTACCAGAACCCTGGATGGACTGCAGTTCCTCAAACACAATCTTTGCAGGGAGCTTAGGGCCAGATGTCGCAACCCCATCTCCCTTTTCTGGCCACGCATAATCCCTCGTCCCCACCAAGCTTCCTTTAGACATTCTAAAATTCGAAGGTAAGAATGGTGAGGATCCCAGTGATAACGTCACCACCTTTCACCTATGGTGCTCTTCGAATTCCCTTAATGACAATTCCATTCGGTTAAGATTATTTCAATGCACCCTCATTGGGGTCGCTGCGAAATGGTATATCGAGCTACCTAGGGGGGCATACGGGACCTTTAGTCATATGGTAATAGTCTTCCTTAAGCACTTCCAATTGTTAGTTCGTTACGATGCTGGCCTATAACTTCTGTCTAATTTATGCCAGCAAACATCCACTCATATCTCGGATCATATCTAGGAGTGGCATAGATGGAAGAGGTTGATTAATACCTCCATACCCCTGACATTTCTTTTAGAATGGTTCCTTAAGTCTTTGCAACCTTCTATGTTGAAGGATTTTTCTACATCTGGGGTTACAACCGAGGAAGAAGCAATCTTCAAAGCCCAATATTTAGATCTTATATACTCTCAGTCTGGGATTCTATACCAAATTCTTCGAGAGACACCATGGTCAACCTATGACCCTAGACAAAAGCCCGAATCTCATGTTGATGGCATTGTAGGCTCCACCAATGTAAAATCCGCAGACTCGGTGACAAGCCATTTGAAAGAGTTGTCTCTAAACCACTCTGCAGGAGGGCCAACCTCATCTATGTCTTCCAATCCCACTCAGTCGGTGGATGTACATTGCGTGTAATTGTCGACCAGCCCAAACGGTAACCAACAACCAGGCAGGAATAAGAAGAAAGGATGTAATAATAATCATAAGGGTGGGAAAAATAATAATAAACCTAAGGACAATGGTAATAATGAGAAGACAAATAATAATACTGGAGAGGGCAAGAAAGAAAGGCGTAAGGTGAAATTTCCCTGTAATCTTTGTACAGATGATCACCTTACTCAGTTATGCCCCAAAATTGTAGAAGCTATGAGGCTATTATCTCTACTGCCCGTCATGATGACAAATCCTTTCCCACATAACCAACACATGGCCTCAAGCTCCTCAAATGCCGAAAATGCGACTGGTGGGAGTCAAAACCCACCGTTGCAAGATGGTGACCGTTTGTGTATCAATATAGTCGATGCGAAAGTTCATTTAGCCGCTCGATATCGATATTATAGTTCTTTACATGATATACCCTATCTAGAATATCCTCCCCCTCCTCTAGAGACGACTTTATAGATAGAAAAACAAGAGCCACTGCCTCGTATTCCGAAAGGAGTAATCAAACGCTCTACCCACAATCCAATTGCTAGAGCCACCCAAAATTACTCTATTTTTGAGGACCTGGGTCAAACCCCTTGTGAGATGTCATCTCTAGAGTTACTCCAGATGTGTCCTTCATAGAGGAATGCCTTTCTATATGGGTTAGGAGCTCTAGATCCTAGTGGCTCAAAATTTATCAAGTTTAACGTCACATATGTGAAGCCTCACTTGCTTTACCATGTGGCATTCCAAATCCATGTGGGGTACTCAAAGTATACCATCAAACATGCGGTTGTTGATGAAGGCATTGCTACATGTATGATGTCCTTGATTTGTTGGAAAGCTCTTGGTTCTCCGACTCTTTCTAAATCGTCGAACATGTTGACTGCTTTTGACGGTCATTCCTTCCTCCCTCACGATATTCTTCCTTCCTTTCCGGTCTAGTTGGGTGGGAAGATGGTAGAGGTGGAGGTTGAGGTAGTTGATGTGCCTCTTGATTATAACTTGTTACTAGGATGAAATTGGACCTATGCTATTAATATCATCATATCGTCTGTCTTCCATACTCTTTGTTTTCCTCATGATGGGAAGATCGTGACGATCGACCAATTATCATTTGTGTATGCTATTCCCAATGCATCTGTTGGACCATTGATCTCTGTGATTGACAATTCTCAGCCGACAACTAATAATATCGGTGTCAGAATGTATTCTTCCCTTCTGGGAACTTTCGACTTCATGGCACCGATTCACCACATTTACGCCATGTCTAGTAGGCCAGTTTTGACAGAGAGGTCCATCTCTTTCCGCACTTCCTATTTTAACTATCCTTGGACCCTACCTTCCTTGAATGCGTCTTGTGAGGGTCAGTCACATACTCGCATTATATCGCTAACCTTTGTTAGTCATGTTGGATATTTGCTACTAGCCTCTGCAAGTCATATTGGGAGCATGTCACCAGCCACTGCAAGTCATGTTGGGGGCATTCATACAATTGAGAAGCCTAGATGTGTAAGACGTGAACCCAATATCCTTTGTACTCTTTGCAAAGGAGATCACCTTACTCATTTGTGTCCTGCTACTGTCATGGTACCAGAAGCATGGTCCTTACCTGGGGGCCCATCGGGTTCTGAGTCATCTTTGGTTTCCCAACCCTCTTCGGTTGATACAATGGTCATGTGGATGCAATATTCGACTGACAACCCTATTTATTTAGGGGGTGATGCATCTCTTGACCTTGTTTTCTTACATCCTTTTCAACTAGCGGTCCTGCTGATGCAATATTTGACCGACATCACTCCTGTTGTTGGGGGTGATCCATCTCTTGACCTTGTTGTCTCACATCCTATTCAATTAATGGTTGAAGAAGTGGTTGTGCCAATGAAATATTCGGTTGACC
This sequence comes from Picea engelmannii, assembly GCA_009831015.1. Classification (NCBI taxonomy): domain Eukaryota; kingdom Viridiplantae; phylum Streptophyta; class Pinopsida; order Pinales; family Pinaceae; genus Picea; species Picea engelmannii. The sequence goes on along the minus strand of ML815450.1, from coordinate 17,587 downwards.
CCACTCTTCTCTTGGAGAGTGACAAGTCTAATTAAGTGACATTGTCGATGCAATCTTCGGTTAATCCCACTCTTCTTTTGGAGGGTGATGCGTCCTTTGACCATATCCTTAGCATTCCTGATCCTGCGCCTTCTGAACAAGAGAGAGTTTTACTCTCCCCAAGTTCTCTCCCTCAAAGTCTTGAGGAGATTCCCTTTGATTGGGATGGCCTTGTGGGGTATCCAATGCCTCCGCCTATGTCCTTTTCAATAAGAGACATTATTTGATATATCACAGAGACGATAAACTACGTTAGCACTTTATCCTCCTCGACTTGGAGAGCTTTGGGTTTTCCCTAGATTTTGTCAGTTATTCATAAGATACTGACATTCCATAGAAGTCCAGCATGAGAGCCTTGGCCTCCCCTGTGACTTGTCGTCTAGAAACTACCAAGCGAGTTCGATTTAATCTCTTTTCCAAATCATCTAAAAAACAAAAATATTGTCGAGTGATTTGTCCCTTTCACACTTGTTAAATTGGACTTTAAAGGTTGTGAGTCTTAGTTAATCTCTTTTCCAACTCATTTTCAAAAAGTGAAAATATTACCAAGTGAACTTGTCTCTTTCACACTCGTAAATTGGATTTGAAAGAATGTCTATTTGGTACAATTTTATCCCTTTTTCACACCAACTAGACTAAAGATCACGAAAAAGGACATTTTTGGTGTTAAGTTGTGATTGCATCTCATGCCATTGCTTGCAGTATTGAGCCTATAATCGGTTCTCACTTTACGTTATAAACTATTTTCCCCAACAGTTTTTGCATCCTCAACCAAGAAGAGCCTCGTTTATATCCTTTGCAATTTGACACCCTATACCCAGGAGGAAACATTCTCCCGAGTGTCCATCTCCTGCATGCATCTCCTTGCATTGAGCATAGCTTTATTCCACTGCTGGAATTAGTTTTACTTACTTGCGACACTCATTTCCTCCTCTGTATCATAGCATTAATTTGTCTATGAAAAAACAAAAAAAGACAGGAATGAAGGGAGTATTATATTATAATGGCAACAGTCATGTGAACTTTGAACAGAGAACAAAGTTATTGAGTCCATTTGTCATCATAATTTTGGGTTTAGCATGGCCTTAGGAAGTTGAGCTCATTATAGAGAGTTTTCTCCACCGACTAGTTACTCTTCCATTCCCTATGGAGAATATCATTGATGCCTCTTGCATCTAATGGTTTCATCATTGAGTCTATGTCGCCAGAGTCCTCCATATGTCTCATGCTCTTGTTCAAAGGAATTCTATCAACCTGTGTCACCATTCCTTAGAACTATTGACTTTTCATGTTGTACATACTGTCAGTTTGTCTCAAAATCAAATGATATTGTAGTCCTATCATGAACCCTAGTCCTATTTTCATCATTGGTAGGTAACCTTGAACCCAACAATTGACATTTCATCATTGGTCATTGACTGGGTGGTTTCCCTTTTGTTCAACGACAAGACATCTATTCACACATTGGGATTTTTGCAGTGTCTTGGATGCCATTAGACTTATTGGTGTTTTCCTCACCTTTGTCAACAATTTTCCCCATTGGCTGTTATTTAGAGGGTCTTTTTCATGTACCACTTGCACTTGGAACACGTGAAATATGCACAGGGTTGTTGGTTCATGAACATATTCTTCGTCCGATTTCCTCCAAATCATGAAGCACCTGCTTTGTACCTCATGTTGAATGATGAGAGATGCCTTAATACTCTCCTTTCAGCATGTCTCCTTCCATCGAATTCATCTCATCTATTCTAGAAACAAGACTTAGAGTTGTATGAGTACCTTGAGGCTTGTATTCATTAGTGGTAGGTTCTCTTTCCATTGACAGTTCAGAATACATCAATATCTCCTGATTGATGGATTATTCAAGTGTTTGACCCTAACTCCTTTATACACACTTGTAAGAATGTACTCGGTGCCTTGATACCTACTTTCATTATTGGTAGGTTGTCTCGTGTCTGTTAATGGTATACCTCAATGACCGGTAATCAAACAATGTCTAATTGTGTGTGACCTCAACTCCTTTATTCAAATGATGTAGACTTGCACCTTTGGTGTATTGTGTAGAAGACTTGAAGACATCAATATGTGGCCGCAACTTTCCTGAGTTGTTGCTTCCTTTTTATTGGACCAGTACCTATATGACTTCAGTGATCATGGGATATCAGATTGTACTCCATTGTATAAAGATATCTTCAGATTGGTTTTGAGACTGGTTCTACTGGTCCTTGTTCGTGACTATGACAACCTTTGGCATGTAACCACATTTGTATTTTCATATTCATGGCCACAGACAGTTGTTTGGTATATTTTCACATGGATATGCAGTCTAATTCAAATTGGCATCCATGTATGCAAAGTAAGTGGAGAATGTAATGAGCAACTAGTTCTTCCAGCTGGTTCCCCATCACTCCACTTCTGGGTTTTTTATAATGTATTTCAGCCATTGCAGATACTCCTCTAATCTCACACATTAAGTGGCATCTGTTATAGCAAGATTTTCCTCACCCTATGAAATCTTACATAGAAGGCCTTTTTAAATTTCCCTATGCATACTTTCCATGCCCTTTTGCAAGTTCCAGAGCTAAAAAATACATTTTTTCCAGATGTACGCACCTTGCCTACTATACAACATGTGTATACGCAGGCTGCACCATGACATCCCATGTACATCGGGATTTGTGCCCAAAAAATGAAAAATGGTGTTGGGTTTCCATGTCACGACAGAAAATCTATGATCCTTGGCCTTCCATATACTAGAAATGTTTTGACTTGGCCCTTCATTTCCATTTGAAGGCTATAAATGGGCCAATTTCGAGCTATGGAAAAGAGGAGAAAGAATTCTACTTTGAGAGAAAAGTTACTCTGGAGAAATTATTTACTTCATATTGAGTCTGCATCCCTTTGTCCTTTAAGTCTGAGCATAGTGTTCATCCCCCAAGCTCTTCCCTTATTGATTGAGAACTTCATTGTCTCGCTTCTATGAGCTTGCCTTTGGTGGAGGATTGAAGTGGTGGAGGCCCAACTGGAAGGAACTTAGTTTCTTGGTTCCGAACCATGCCAACACAAAAGTCTGTAACTTTTTCACTTTTGTTGATCATATATTAATAGAAATACTCTTTTCCCGTCCAATTGATATCCCACAAATATTTGAATTATTATCCATGGGCGTATTTGTTATGTATATTAATGGATTATTCTATCTAATGTGCTAAAATATTATATTATCACCATATGCTTGCTTTGCTTGGTTGTTGAGAACTAGTTGTAGGTATATTTCTTTGGGTCAAGTGCTCAATGGTGGACTTCATCGAACATCTAGAAGAGGTAGGCATTTTATCTTATCTCTCTAACATATTTTATTATATAGCATATTTGAGGATAGAATTGATTTTTGCAGTCATTTCCGTCTATTGTGGTTTACCCTAGACATAGAGAGATTTTTCCTCGTAACAGTTGAAACCACCCTGGGAGCATTCTCTATCATCCCCTTCAATGTCACCCTCTTTCCTTCTTTGGAATTGAAGGAAATCTCCATATTTTTGTAATTTGAAGTGATAGGACCCAAGGTGCTAAGCCAATTAACTCCAAGTGTAACATTAGTGTCTGGTAGGTCCATCACATAAACATCCTGTGTGAAATTATATCTTCCCAAGAAAAGACTCATCTATGGGATATATCTTTCACATGGCATGGTGTATCCCATTGCTACCTCCACTAAGAATCCCTCAAACTCAATAATAGGGAGGTGTCTCCTATTCACCAAATCAACATCAATAAAATTGTGGGAGGAACCACCATCAATAAGTATTGTGACCCTTTGTCCTTGGAGGAATCCTCTCATCCTGAAAGTGCTAAATTTAGGTACCCCGCTTATGGATGCAATAACAACCTTCTTAATTCGTTCTTGGTTGTGCATTGGATCTTCTTCTTCTTCCCCATGCATGATATTTTATTTTGTTTGGGTCACTCATATATTTTGAATGCGTCCCACATAATCTTCCTCCTCATAGTCGGAAAGAACCTCAATGTAGTGAATATTTTCTTTTCCCATGCATCTGTGCCCTAGATCCCATGGTTCTTTATAAGAGTAGCATAATTGTTTTCTTCTCAACTCCCTCCTGGTAGCTTCATCCAATTTCCCTTTACCCCTGTCTACAATCATTTTATATTTTCCTCTTTGAGTAATTGGTGACCTTGGAGTGAACGTTTTTTTGGTTTTTCCCCCTCTAGGTCCCTAGTCCTCCAAATCACATCCTGCAGTGTATTAGGCTTAGAATCCTTGGCCCATCCACACAAAGGTTTTGTCAATCCTTCAAAAAATAGAATCGTCAACCTGGATTTTGACACATCTAGAACCATGACTTCTAACCTATGAAATTATTCAATGAATGATTCAATTGTTCCTATATTCTTTATTTGGGTGAGCTCTCAGAAATGTAGCTTTGGATCCCCTTGGTCAAACCTATCTATGAGCTTCTGTGTGAAATCTAGATATGAATTAATGCGTAAATGTTCTAAAGTAGTCATCCTATGGTACCACCACTCACGGGCCTTTCTTTCCAAGTATAGGGTGGGAAATTTTATGGCATCCATCTCCATTGTAACACCCTATTTCCCCCAGTCTATAAATATAACTTTATTGGCCAAGAACTATGGAAAAATCAAAAGTGTGAATGTTTGATTTGATGGACCTTTGTAAAAAAGGTTGATGAATGTGATTTTTGTTTATTTTAATAGATAATGGATACGGGTTGCATGACTGTTGTGAAGGGGATGTGCTAAGAGAGACCAGAATGGATTATAAAAAGGTGGTGGAAGGGACCTGAAATGGTTATGTTAACCTCCATCGAACCAGTACCATGCTGGAATTTATTACTCAGAGCAGAACAACCCTATGACCCAGAAATGAATTATAGTCAGACGGGTAGGTGGGAAGACCTCCTCAAGAGTTAATGAGGGGATGGGGAAGACTGCCCATCGGTAAGGCTGCTGGACCTAACCACGGACTAGGATTTCAAGCCACATACAATATTGATAAGGAAGGCAAGAAAGGAAGTGTGGTGGGGGGTAGAGGGAACCTGTGAAGAGTGCAGAGACAGGAGCCAAAGCTCTCAGGTCCGAGGAAGGATTGAAAGTGAAAAGTGAGTTCTAATCACAGGGGATAGAGACCGAGCCAGGAGAAGGAGAGTAACCTTCGTCCTTATCTATTCCTGTATTGGGATAAGGAGAGTAACCTTCATTCCTAACTTTCATTGAGATGGAAGTAAGAGAGTGAATCTCAAAGCATCGTGGCCTAAGCTCGTGGGTGGTCAGTTATAAATCCATTGGGAGTGGCTAAGCCTATGGTTGGGTGGAAATGAGCACCCCTCTCGGCAGTTGCATCACACCTTATGGTTTTGATAAGTGTTTCTATGCCTTGTTCTTTGAATTGGAAATAATGGATGCATGCTTGTATTTATAAA
>ML815450.1:0-12036 GCA_009831015.1 Picea engelmannii | reverse complement strand
TTGAGTCTGCATCCCTTTGTCCTTTAAGTCTGAGCATAGTGTTCATCCCCCAAGCTCTTCCCTTATTGATTGAGAACTTCATTGTCTCGCTTCTATGAGCTTGCCTTTGGTGGAGGATTGAAGTGGTGGAGGCCCAACTGGAAGGAACTTAGTTTCTTGGTTCCGAACCATGCCAACACAAAAGTCTGTAACTTTTTCACTTTTGTTGATCATATATTAATAGAAATACTCTTTTCCCGTCCAATTGATATCCCACAAATATTTGAATTATTATCCATGGGCGTATTTGTTATGTATATTAATGGATTATTCTATCTAATGTGCTAAAATATTATATTATCACCATATGCTTGCTTTGCTTGGTTGTTGAGAACTAGTTGTAGGTATATTTCTTTGGGTCAAGTGCTCAATGGTGGACTTCATCGAACATCTAGAAGAGGTAGGCATTTTATCTTATCTCTCTAACATATTTTATTATATAGCATATTTGAGGATAGAATTGATTTTTGCAGTCATTTCCGTCTATTGTGGTTTACCCTAGACATAGAGAGATTTTTCCTCGTAACAGTTGAAACCACCCTGGGAGCATTCTCTATCATCCCCTTCAATGTCACCCTCTTTCCTTCTTTGGAATTGAAGGAAATCTCCATATTTTTGTAATTTGAAGTGATAGGACCCAAGGTGCTAAGCCAATTAACTCCAAGTGTAACATTAGTGTCTGGTAGGTCCATCACATAAACATCCTGTGTGAAATTATATCTTCCCAAGAAAAGACTCATCTATGGGATATATCTTTCACATGGCATGGTGTATCCCATTGCTACCTCCACTAAGAATCCCTCAAACTCAATAATAGGGAGGTGTCTCCTATTCACCAAATCAACATCAATAAAATTGTGGGAGGAACCACCATCAATAAGTATTGTGACCCTTTGTCCTTGGAGGAATCCTCTCATCCTGAAAGTGCTAAATTTAGGTACCCCGCTTATGGATGCAATAACAACCTTCTTAATTCGTTCTTGGTTGTGCATTGGATCTTCTTCTTCTTCCCCATGCATGATATTTTATTTTGTTTGGGTCACTCATATATTTTGAATGCGTCCCACATAATCTTCCTCCTCATAGTCGGAAAGAACCTCAATGTAGTGAATATTTTCTTTTCCCATGCATCTGTGCCCTAGATCCCATGGTTCTTTATAAGAGTAGCATAATTGTTTTCTTCTCAACTCCCTCCTGGTAGCTTCATCCAATTTCCCTTTACCCCTGTCTACAATCATTTTATATTTTCCTCTTTGAGTAATTGGTGACCTTGGAGTGAACGTTTTTTTGGTTTTTCCCCCTCTAGGTCCCTAGTCCTCCAAATCACATCCTGCAGTGTATTAGGCTTAGAATCCTTGGCCCATCCACACAAAGGTTTTGTCAATCCTTCAAAAAATAGAATCGTCAACCTGGATTTTGACACATCTAGAACCATGACTTCTAACCTATGAAATTATTCAATGAATGATTCAATTGTTCCTATATTCTTTATTTGGGTGAGCTCTCAGAAATGTAGCTTTGGATCCCCTTGGTCAAACCTATCTATGAGCTTCTGTGTGAAATCTAGATATGAATTAATGCGTAAATGTTCTAAAGTAGTCATCCTATGGTACCACCACTCACGGGCCTTTCTTTCCAAGTATAGGGTGGGAAATTTTATGGCATCCATCTCCATTGTAACACCCTATTTCCCCCAGTCTATAAATATAACTTTATTGGCCAAGAACTATGGAAAAATCAAAAGTGTGAATGTTTGATTTGATGGACCTTTGTAAAAAAGGTTGATGAATGTGATTTTTGTTTATTTTAATAGATAATGGATACGGGTTGCATGACTGTTGTGAAGGGGATGTGCTAAGAGAGACCAGAATGGATTATAAAAAGGTGGTGGAAGGGACCTGAAATGGTTATGTTAACCTCCATCGAACCAGTACCATGCTGGAATTTATTACTCAGAGCAGAACAACCCTATGACCCAGAAATGAATTATAGTCAGACGGGTAGGTGGGAAGACCTCCTCAAGAGTTAATGAGGGGATGGGGAAGACTGCCCATCGGTAAGGCTGCTGGACCTAACCACGGACTAGGATTTCAAGCCACATACAATATTGATAAGGAAGGCAAGAAAGGAAGTGTGGTGGGGGGTAGAGGGAACCTGTGAAGAGTGCAGAGACAGGAGCCAAAGCTCTCAGGTCCGAGGAAGGATTGAAAGTGAAAAGTGAGTTCTAATCACAGGGGATAGAGACCGAGCCAGGAGAAGGAGAGTAACCTTCGTCCTTATCTATTCCTGTATTGGGATAAGGAGAGTAACCTTCATTCCTAACTTTCATTGAGATGGAAGTAAGAGAGTGAATCTCAAAGCATCGTGGCCTAAGCTCGTGGGTGGTCAGTTATAAATCCATTGGGAGTGGCTAAGCCTATGGTTGGGTGGAAATGAGCACCCCTCTCGGCAGTTGCATCACACCTTATGGTTTTGATAAGTGTTTCTATGCCTTGTTCTTTGAATTGGAAATAATGGATGCATGCTTGTATTTATAAACCTATAATTTTGTAAATGGATTCTGTATTGAATCATTAAGTTAAGAGTATGTGTTTTTTCCTTGAGAATTTTTACATCTGCTTGATTTTTCTTATGTTCTAGTTTAATTCCTCGAAAGGACTTGCCCAGGGAATTTCCTCACCATCCTAGAGTCGAGTGAGTACTCCCCTTATTTCGGAGGTTGAACCCCACAATAAGTACGAGGACAGAGTCTATTAAGCTCAGGTGAGGTAGTGCATGTATGCACTGAGTCTCTGCAAGGTGCGTAGAGACCAAGACCATATTAGGTTCTAGAGTTGAGTAATTGAACATAAGAGGTGCACGACAAAATTCTTCCAATACAATATGTTCAAGAGAAAGAGCGCAAAACTCTTAAGCCCTTTAGAGTCAACAAAGATCAGGAAGAATAGTGAGATTCAAGTATCGAAAGAGGATATCATTTCATCTGGAAGATGAATGGATGAGATTCGTTTGGGAGGATCCAAGGTCTGTCATGATCGTTAGATTTTAAGAAGGGGCGTAGGCGTTAACGCCTCGACTCCTTTAGTCTTTGCAAGATTGTAGATCGGAAGATTTGCATGTTGGAAAAACTAAATTCCCAAAACCCTAAGTTGCGACGTGATATGGACCGTAGATCTAAGGATCTATCAAGACCCTCCTTGACCGTCGGATTGGTGAGATTGGGGATTCGCACATTGGGAGGTTCGCATGTTGGCACGACTAAACTCCCGAAACTCAAAGTTGCGACGTGATCTGGATCGTAGATCTAAGGATCTATCGGGACCCTCCTTGATTGTTGGATTGGCGAGATCGTGGATTCACACATCGAGAGGTTCGCATGTTGGTGTGTCTAAACTCCTGAAACTTGAAGTTGTGACTTGATCTGGACCATAGATCTAAGGATCTATCAGGACCCTCCTTGACCATCAAATTGGCGAGATCGAGGATTCTCACATTGAGAGGTTCTCATATTGGCATGACTAACTCCCGAAACCTGAAGTTGAGACATGATATGGACCGTAGATATAAGGATCTATCAGAACCCTCCTTGACCATTGGATTGGCAAGATCAGGGATTTGCACATCGATAGATTTGCACGTTGGCGCGACTAAACTTATGAAACCCGAAGTTACGATGTGATCTGGACTGTTGGATCAAGGAAGGTCATGGACCATCGATCTGATGTGAGTAAATTAATGCAGGAGTATGTGGGAATTCAAAATTTCCTAAGAACCAAGCTCAGAAGAGATAATCGCTTTTAGAAGCACTGATGAGGTCCAGGAGGGGAACTTGTTTCAAGTTCATAAGATCAGGAGAAGGAGCAACAGTGACCGTTGGATTGAGCTCTATGAGAGATCTGGACTGTGGGAATCTAGGATTAGACAATTAGAAGAGCGTGCAGGAGGAGATCGGATCTATGCCGTCAGATCTGAGTGCGAGGAAACGTGGCGTAAATCTATGAGTTTCAGGAGAAGACCCGAAGTAATCCTCGATCGTTAGATTCGGGGGAGACACGCGTCAGTGGATCTTAGACTTTGGGTAAAAGATATTGGGAAAATAGGTTTGAGAGTTGAGATCTCCAAAGTATGGAGACCCGGAGGAGATCTCGACCACCGATTGAGAAGAGGGCCACAGGACCGTTGATCTGGGTTGAAAGGTCAACCGCCTAGAATGAAGGCAGGATTGTTGATTGAGTAGGAAAGGTGCTTGTATATCCGAGAGTCATAGATCTGAATTGTCAATTTAGCCGTTATCATCAAGTTTGTGAGATTGACGACCCCGTAGCATTGCGGGGACAAGAGTTGCGAGGAGTTTAAGGTATTGAGGGCGGACTGCAATTCAAACTGTGGTTTCGTCAAGAGGACACATGGAGGTTGTAAGAGCATTGCAGGCCCAAAAGTAGTTTGACTCCAAACTGCTTGTGGTCATGCCCACAATTGCATGGTCATTGCCAAGGTCACATCAAGAGAGGGCTTATAAAAAAAAAGGAGCTAACGCCTGACACTCTGAGTTTTCAAAGCAGGGTGAAAAGGGAGGTCGCGGGTGCCCTTAAAACCACACCAAGAAACTGAAGGGTTTTGTATTTAATTATAGAACGATCCCTTCAAGATCCCAGAGAATTGTTTGGCTTCAAAATTGGAGATCCGTGACCAGGAGGTCAGATTGGTTCCTTGGTCTTCCAAATTAGGAACCATGAATGGAGATACTGTCCTTTAAGAAAATCAAAATTTTTTATCCCCGTCATGGGTGTGTTACAAATTGGTATCTGGGTGTCTTACAAATTGGTATCAGAGCATGGTTACAACACTTGGCCTGCTTGGGCTTACAGACAAATCTCTTAAAAATGCTATTGGGAGTAATTTAAAGGAGTGACACCCTACCTTGCCCTTTCTTAAAAGTATGGTTGAAAATGTTATTAAAGAAAAGAGTGAAACTTTTTACAGAGTGTATGAATTTAAGAAATTGAACCATGTATTGTTCATAAATTGATATACTGTTAGCTAACAATAAGTGTTTTTTTTGTTAACACTCAATCAGTCAATGAATCATGGGGAAAAACTCCAAGACTAAAGGATGGTGATGTGTCATGAAGTGGGGGATGGCTCCCACAATAGAGATGAAGAATTTGACGAAAGGAGGGTAGTGGAAACCCCTCCAGATCTGGTTGAAACTATAAAGAGCCTTAGAGCCGTGTTACAGAGTTTCAAGGCTGAAAATGAGAGATTGATAAGGGAGCAAGAGAAACAAATAGAAATTAATGTAGTCTTGCTATATATCTTATCTAACATACAGAGGAAACTACAACATGAACCCGCAACCAGTCATGTGGACCGACGACACAAGAAGAGAAGTCAGAGTCCACCTGAGACTCGAAAACATGACTCAATAAGTGACCCCACTAGGAGAAGTACCGTGAAGAAGTTCCAACTTGGAGGCAGGGGACACTCATCGGGAGAGTCCTCTGGAAAGGAAGCTAACAACTCTGAAGGATATTCTAGTAGCAGGGTCGGCTCACATTCTCATAGGAAGGAAAATAAGTGGAAGCATTCCAAAACCCATGGTCCTAAAGAGTTCAAGAAAGCCAAACCAACATCTTTCGATGGAGATATTAAGAAGGGAGAAGAGGTGGAAGCTTGGCTTCTTTGTTTAAAGAAGTATTTTAGAGTCCATGACTACTCTGAAAACTTGAAGGCTCGAATAGCCATCTTGAACCTGAATGGAAAGGCTTCCATATGGTGGGAAGCCCTTAGGAATGTGAAAGGAGTCCATGAGAAGGACTTGTCATGGAAACAATTTGAGAAATACTTCAGGAAGCAGTATCTCTGTTCTCAGGCTTTTGCGACCATTGTTTTGATCAGAAAGTTCTTTCGGATTTATCGCATAGGTTTTTTTATTTTCGACGTTTCGGACCAAACTAGTGTGGTCCATCATCAGAAAAACATTTTGTGAGAAATGAAAAAATACATGGATGGGAAAACTAAGGAATTCTACGAGATCCGGCTGGGGCAGCTCACCATAGATGAATTTGTCAATAAATTCCTTGAACTACTGAGGTATGTACCCTACATAAAAGATGAAAAATAAAAAATGTGGTGGTTCATTAGTGGGTTACCTTAGACCTACCGGGATAGGATTCAATTCAATGAACCAAATACCTTAGAAGAAGCTATCTGGAAGGCAAGGTATTGTTATGAATATTTTGGGAGTAAGACAAGACCCCACGAGGACTGGAAGAAGAATATTATTTCGATATTCCAGAAGAAAAGGTTTAAATCCTCAAGATTTCAGAACTATGGAAAGGATTCTAGAGGAAGACTTCCTTCTAGAAGTGTATATCAACAAAATTTCCCCTCTCAAAGTGGAAATAAACCTTTTAAGACAGTCCCAACAAAGAATGGTAACCTCAAGAAGGAACCCTTAAAATGTTGGGGTTGTGGAGAAGATCATAAATTGAGGGACTGCCCACACAAAAAACATAACAATAAGAGAGTCTACAATATCCAAGAAGCCACCACCATCAATGATGTGGCTAGGAGCATGCCACAAATCTATGCAACCTTGGAAAATAATCAAGCCGACCACCAAGCTTCAGTAGTGGAGCTTGAAGGTATGATCGCCAACCATCTAGTTTCTATTTTAATTGACCCAGGTTCTAATTTGAGTTATGTGCCCCCTTAGGTTGTTGATAAGTGTAAACTACAAACAATTAGACATGCTAAACTGTGGTTGGTGCAATTAGCCACTGGGACCAAAAGAAAGGTGGCAGAGGCCATACCAGCTTGTCAATTCATCATGGGTAGATTTCCCACCCGAGTGACCCTTAACATACTTCCCCTGGAATCATATGAATTGTTGATTGGTATGGATTGGTTGGCTACTTATAAAACTAAAGTGGATTGTTATCTTAAAACTTTGGAATGTGTAAACAGAGAAGGGAGAAAGATGACCCTTCAAGGGATTCAGAAGCCTGTCTCAGTGAGAAAAATATCGACCCTTCAAATGAAGAAGTATTGCAGAAAAGGGTGTTCCTTTTATGCAATAAAGGTGTTGGAATCCATTAAGGATGACAAACCAAACTTAGGGGACCACCCCATATTAAGAGAATACAAGGACGTGTTCCCCGAAGACATACCATTTCTACCTCTGAGAAGGGATATTGATTTCTAGATAGAGCTTACACCGAGAGTAGTACCAACATCTAGAATGCCATATAGGATGAGCATGCTAGAGTTGGTTGAGCTCAAGCTACAACTAAAGGAGATGATGGACAAAGGCTACATTCGAACCAGTGTATCTCCATGGGGAGCGCCCGTCTTGTTTGTGAAAATCAAATATGGAACACTCCGACTGTGCATAGATTACAAACAACTCAATAAGACAACCATAAAGAACAAACACCCCTTACCCAAAATCGATGACCTGTTCGACCAACTGGGAGATGCTACCATATTATCGAAGATCAAATTGAGGTCTAGATACCACCAAGTCCATATTAAGGATGAGTACATCCACAAAACAACTTTCTGAACGAGGCATGGTCACTATGAATTCGTAGTGGTGCCATTTGGGTTAACCAATGCCTCTGCCACTTTCGTGTCCTTGATGAATAATGTGCTCAACAAATTTCTAGACAAATTTGTATTGGTTTTCATTGATGATATCCTAATATACTCCAAGAATAGGGAGGAGCATGAAGAACATCTTAGACTCATACTTCAAGTACTAAGAGAGCATCAACTCTACGCTAAGTTTAGCAAGTGTGAATTCTTTCAAAAGCAGGTCCATTACTTAGGCCATGCCATTTCTAAGGAAGGGGTGTCAATGGACCCCGATAAGATCAGATCTATTATGGAATGGCCTACCCCAAATGATGTATTAGATATAAGATCCTCCATGGGCTTAGCCGGATACTATAGAAGGTTCATAAAAGGATTTTCCAAGATTGGCTTCCCAATCACTACCCTTCAGAAAAAGGGGATCAAATTCATTTGGACATCAAAATTTGAAGAAAGATTTTAGGAACTGAAATACCTCCTGACCCATTCACCCATGCTAAAGATTGCAGACCTAGATAATGATTTCCTTGTATGTATAGATGCCTGCAAGGAAGGACTCAGAGGACTAGTCCTTATGCAAGAGGGATGTTTAATTTCCTATTCGTCCCGGAAATTAAATGAACATGAGATTAATTATGTGACCCATGATCTAGAGTTGGCTGCCATAGTACATGCTTTAAAAATCTGGAGGCAGTACCTCCTGGGAAGGAGATTTGTGCTTATGACAGACCATTGTGGGTTGAGGCACCTATTTGATCAACCGAAACTCAATGCCAACCAAGCTAGGTGGATGGCTCTCCTAAGTGAATTCGATTTCAAAATCAAACACATAAAAGGAAAGGAAAATAGGGTGGCCAATGCCCTTAGCATGAGTATAAAAAGGATTCATCTGGCAGTAGTAAGCACCTATGAAACCGATGTTAGCGAAAGAGTCAGAAATTGAAAGGAGATAGATGCATTCTTCAAGAACGTGACCTCATACCTAAGACAAGAGACTACAGGGATGAAGTATAAAGGATACCAAATGCTCGAGGAGGGGTTGTTGACTTACAAAAGAAGATTGTATATTCCGAATTGTGACAACTTGAAGAAGTTCATCATGGATGAACTGCATAAAAGACCATATACGGGTCACCTGGGATATCAGAAGATGATCATGGCCACTAGGAAACAATTCTATTGGCCTGGGTTAAAGAAAGACATAGCTAACTATCTATCTAAGTGCCTAGAATGTCAGCAATTTAATGAAGAGAACCGACGTCCATCCGGATTATTACAGCCCCTACCGATCTCATAATGGAAATGGGAAACCATCTCCATGTATTTCATCACCGGATTACTAAAGTGGACTAAGAAAAGTGATGCCATCATGGTCATGGTGGAAAAACTGAGTAAGTCTGCCCATTTCATCCATGTCAAGTCAACTTGCAAGGCAATAGATATTTCCAACATCTTCATAAAGGAGATATTCAGATTGCATGGCATGCCCAAGGAAATTGTATATGGCAGAGCTACCAAATTCACTTCAAACTTTTGGAAATCCCTAATGGCCAGTTTCGAGACTAAATTGTTGTTCAACAAAGCATATCACCCTTAAACTGATGGACAGACATAAAGAGTGAACCAAATATTAGAATACATGCTAAGGATGCATGTAATGCATCAACCTAAGAAGTAGGAAGACTACCTACCATTGGTAGAGTTTTCCTACAACAACGATTATCAAAAATCCTTGAATATGAGTCCTTTTGAATCCCTCTATTGTAGACAGTGCAAGATTCTAATCAGTTGGAATACTCCAGTGGAAATAATTACAATCAGACTCGACATGATGAAAGAAATGGAACAACAAGTAATTCAGATAAAGAAAAATCTGAAGATTGCTCAGGATAGACATAAAATTTATGCTGACAGGAAAAGAACACACCGAGAGTTCAAGACCAAAGACCATGTCTATCTCAAGGTCAGACCCAAGAAGAGTTCCCTGAGAATGGAATCCTGTGCCAATTGTCACCTCAGTATTGTGGGCCCTTTGAATTCTTAGATATAGTGGGACCCGTAGCCTATAGGCTAGCACTTCCTCCCACTGTAAACGCACATAATGTTTTTCATGTTTCATTATTGAAGAAATATGTACATGATGCTAATCATATAATTGTTTGGTCTGTGATCTAGGTGGAGTTGAAGGGAAAATTCCTTCCAGAACCCCAATGCATATTAGATAGGAAGGAAACCTTACTTAGGAACCAAACCATTGCACAGGTCAAGGTGCAATGGAAGCACTTTGGCTCAGATAAGGCTACGTGGGAAATGGAGGATGGCATGAGACATGAATATTCAATTTTGTTTACTCCTGTACCTACGTATCATGTTGATAAATAGATCATCGAGGACGATGATTCATTTAAGGGGGAGGGAATTGTAACACCCTATTTTTCCCAGTCTGTAAATATAACTTTATTGTCCAGGAACTATGGAAAACTCAAAACTGTGAATGTTTGATTTGATGGACCTTTGTACAAAAGGTCAATAAATGTAAATTATTTTATTTTAATATATAATGGATACGGGTTGCATGACTACTGTGAGGGGGCTGTGCTAAGAGAGACCACAATGGATGATAAAAAGGTGGTGGAAGGGACCTAGAATGGCTGCGTTAACCTCCACTAAACCAGTACCATGCTGGACTTTATTGCTCAAATTAGAACAACCCTCTGACCCATAAATGAATTATAGTCAAACTGGTAGGTGGGAAGACATCCTCAAGAGTTAATGAGGCGCTACTAAATTTGAACGTTTTTGTGACGAAGTAGCGACAAAGTTTTGTCGGAATAGGGTCGTTGTTGTGACCAAGATGATTTTTTTTTCATCGGAATCAATTCGTTGGTCTAGTGACCACACATGGATATTTGTTGGTCTAGCGACCAGGAAAAGAAGCCTATTCACAATAGGGAAAAGTTACCATTCGTCAGTCCATCAACCAAGATTAGTCGATCTAGCGACCAAATTTAGTCGGAAGCCTTGCTAGCATCTCTAAGGAAAACATAACCTTGGTCACTCTAGCAACCATAATTAGTCGGTCTAGCGATGAATGTTAGTTGGTCTAACGATTAATATTAGTCACAACAGTGACCAAGACAACCTTGGAAAACTTAGTCAATAAACCACGATTAGTCGGTAGAATGATGAAGATTGGTCACTAGACCGACCAACCCTGAAGCTAAAAAGGTCAAACAAAGGATGAACAGGTAGTCGCTAGAGCAATGAGGTTACATACTTTGCGACCAAGTGGCTATACAAGCAACGAACCTATTCGTTGCTAAAGAGACGAATGTTGGGGTTTTAAAAAAAACAAATATTCCATTCACACATGAATAAGCCCAGAATAGCAAGCTAAAAAATCATACTTTCATTATGTACTTCGGAGCTAGCACTAGAGTCAACCCCCTAATGGTCAATACCATTGATCCAATTTACCTTGTCATTTCTAGATGTAAGCACCATTGTGATGAGTCTCAATCCATGCTAGGGGATTTAATATCGAGCCTCAAATTGTGGAAGGTGAATCTAGAGCATTTGGTGGAGGAGCTTTCATCGCAGCAGACCTCCCTTACGGAGTAGTTGGGCACTATTGAATCGAAGGAATTCGTGTTATATGTGGAAAATCAAAGCCTAAGAGAAAAATCCAGGGAACAAGAAGCTGAAATTTAGAAGCTACAATAACATGTAAATAAGATGGAGCATGAGTAGTCACCCAGTTTGGCATTCTATAGGCACAAGTACATTTATAAGTCTTCAATGGGTTCGCTCCCAATAACAAATCTGTCACTCAATGAGGACCAAAAAATGGAGCATTCACATTGTCAATAGGTTTAGAGGTCAAATACTACCCATCCACCAACTACTGGAAGCGTTGAAACTAGAGTGCAAGGCCATGGAAATTTTCATGTTTTTTTATAAATGATTTGTAGGGTAAAATTGTTTTGTTAGTAGGCCTTGATAGTCCCTCTATTGAAGGTTAGTATCAGGGTAGAATCATGAACATGGGTAACACTTTTGCTTGTTTTATGACAAAAAAAACTGTATTTTCACAAGTTCTTCAACTTCCGACATACAAAAGTATTTTTTTTATTTAGAATTTCACTTTACAGTAAAAACAAAACTTGTGAAGAATTTTGTTATCTTTCCAATGACTATTTTTCAATTTTTTTTTTTATCAATATTTGATATGTTAATTTGACAATTGTTTAACAGTATGTTCTTAAACATGAAAGGAATGATCATGAGTTATTGTTTTCCACAACAATGTATCTATTATTAAACTTATGTTTTTAAGGAATGAAATATACTACAACAATCTACAGAGACTCTATTTTATTATGACTATATTTTTGAATCTAA
>ML815449.1:47107-72077 GCA_009831015.1 Picea engelmannii | reverse complement strand
TGATCCCATGTTAAATTTAGAGCTGCTATTAAGTTCTTTTCAATTTACTAGACAATAATAGCATAAGCAGGATCACTGAAAGATACACAATCACAAGGTACACAACATTTATCCTAGGAAACCCTCATGGGGGAGAAAACCTAGCAAAAACTTCCTTAATATAGATTTCCAATACAATGCCAAGATAAAATACCAAACGCAAGAGAATATCCAACACTAAGCAATGCACCTCTCTCTTACTTCTTCCGGTAACTACAACTTCCTTCAAACTTGCGCACTAGATGAGTGACTTCAGTGAGTGAGCTAATAAGGCGCCTTCCACTCTTATACTGACTAGCAGGCGCTAGGGTGTTGTCTCTTCATCAAGCAGGGCCGACTTCTTCACTTAGTGGCTAAAACCACTTTAATTAGGCCTGGGGGGCGACTTCTTAATTAGCAACATATAATTAGGGTTTGACCAATCCACAAAAGGGGATTTGGTCATACATAAGTCTCGACATGAACAATCCACAAAAGGGGATTGATCTATTTAATAATAACTCAATTATAATTAGAATATACTTCGCAGTTACAATATTTCAACAATAGCCTATTAAGGGCTAATGATGACCCTCCCATACCTAAACTTGGCAAATTGTATGAAGTCTATGAATTAATGTGAAGTTTGAAGATGATGCTTAATGTGATCTACCTAATGGCCATTTACATTTGACATGACTCACTTTTTATGTTGCATTGGACTTGCGTACATGCCTTCGGCTTGATGGCTACATTGGGTGACTTGAGCCCTCTTTGGACGATGTACTTGAGCCCTCTTTGGCCAATGAACTTTGCATGGATATGACTTGGATTGAGCCTTGGTCTGTTGGAGGACGTTGAGGAGGCCACCTACAAAATTGATGGAGGTCATCCCACTTCTTATGAGGTTGTTGGGATTCTTTCCTTTTTGAGGGGACGTTGCAGCTTTAGGAGATGATTTTGCACTTGGAGGATGAAACCTTGCACCCTTTGAAGGGAACGTTTCACTTTGAAGCCCCTACACATGACTCTAATTGAGCAAGTCGTCTACTCTTGGGAGACCACACGTGCCACATGTGTGACTTTGAGCATGCATTTATGGAGGACGTCTTTGCATTTGAGCATTTTTACTTCATCTTGGGAGCATCATTGGGGGTCTTTTGACTCATCCACTCTTGTATCATGGATATTTTATGTATTATGACCTTATCTCTAGGGCTTATAAAGAGCTAAAGGCATTTTTATATTTTCCTGGGTTTTAAAGCTAGGAAAATATTGTTATTTTAATGAGAAGGGTGCTAGATTTCTCATATAAATAAGAGAAGCACTCCTCATTTGGAATCATTACTAGAACTTGTGGAGAACATTACTTGTCTACTTCTTCTCTTCTATATTTGCTACGGATGGATAATTAGAGGGACTCCTTGAGGATGGTGTCTTGTGGATTGTCTTTCAAATTTCATGGATGCTCTTCACTAGGGTTTTAAAGATGAATCGATTTCTTGAGTAAGTGGTATCACTTGATCTATTGGATGTTTTTTAGGAATGATTTTAAGTGTAGTTGTACTTCTCTAGTTATGGTGGTGCACTCTCTTTAGTTTTTTCTTGAACAAGTCCCTTCTTCATAAATTTTGGAAGATTACTAGTGAAGTATCTTCCCTTGAACTATCTTGGAATTTGTAAGGCAATAGGTGAATTTGTCAGGGTTTTTAGTGGACCCTAGTTCTACTTACATCTTCTCAAGGGAGTCCTTAGTTGACCCCATATGTCCAAAAAAAATAGTAGGCACTAGTCTTCTCCCATCTAATCAATCTTAAATCCAAATTTCACCTTTTTATTTCTGTTTTAAGGCAAATCTAGGATTTTATAACAGCTTACATACATTTCCAGCCATAAAAATCCCTAGACGTCTTGGTATTTATGCATGTACTTAACCTAAAAATCATTTTATTGTCATAAATTGTCTTGCTGATTTATATCACAGCCTTATTAGGCTTGGACGTCTTGGTATTTTGACTGTTACATACCTTCTAATTTTCAGAATTAGCTAGTTGTATAAACCCTAGTTTCATCCATTGTTTTAGCCCTAATTTCTACTTGTTTAATACTTTTTCAAAGGGCTTATGTTGACTGCTGGTGTAACTTGTTTATTGCTGTGATTTTCATCTTTTATACAAGTTGTATAACAGCCACTAGTAATTTTCAGATTTGTAGTGTTTGGGGATCATTTTGCATTGGATAATAACTTGACAAACCGTCAAATCAGCTTTAAAGCAAATGAAACCCAATTTGGAATTTACTTTGAGTAACCACCTAATCCATAACTTGCTTGATATATTTAATTGGTGGTATAATGGGTGCTATATAGGAGACCTTAGATTTGATTGTGTCTTGTCTTAGGAACCCTAGAGGTAACTAGGGAAGCCTCCCTTGTGTTGGATCCATCCTTCACTAAATGAGGGAAGTTGTTGCCTAGGTGATAGTGGCAATACTTCTAATGTTCCACTCATCTTTGTACCTTGTGAAGGCTTTGCACTAGGGTGCAATATTGTATGACAACAAGGCCATTAGAAATGTTTCCCGGGCCATTGCTACCATTTCTAAAAATGGGAAATATTTCCAGGTCATGGGAAATGTTTCGTACAGCCTTACTTAGAAGCATCTCCCAGTTCTGAGAGTCAACTCAGACTTGAAACCAAAATGATTCTATTCCAGATATCTAGATCCTGACACCGAGAAATATATAAAAACCATGTGCATTAGGCTCCGAGATTGAATCTCATAACCCTGCACAGAAATATGATACATGAAGTTCCAGACTTACTAACAAGAGTTGTCAGAAATGAATAAAACATTATCCTACAAGGGAGTATTCATCTCTAGATAAAGTTAGTTTACAATGCAGAACCACCACTTTATGCAAGGTAACCTTCTGAATTTTAGAAGAATCTGGTCCTTCTATATACAACGTAATTTACCCTTGAGTACTACTACTGACCTCCCAGTGCCCACCTTGAATGTATCAAGAAACCTCAACTAAGCCATTCTGTGACCTAAAAACAGAATTCAAGGCTTCCTTTCAAAATTGAAGCCCTTCTTGGCATATACCAAATATATAAGGTGGGTAACTCTTCAGCCGTTCTTACTAACTCCTAATAGAAACACCATAACCTATATGTGAGTATCATTTCTGCATCATGAGTGTGTGTATGTTCATTGTGTGTGCGCATTAAAGAAAGAGAGGGCAGTGAACATCATGTCGATATTGGAAGAATAGACCAAACCTCAATCAATCTCGACTAATATTAATGATAAAGTATAAACCCATAGATAAAATAACAAATCTTATATAAAGAATTTTAAAATCAATTCCAGTTCAAGAAAATATGATCACTTCAGTATGATCAAGCATTTAACATAATGAGAAAATCAAGCCTGCCTACTAGATGCATCAACATGCATTCATATAATGAATCAAACCCACTTTCCCTGTTCCTTCTTATTGGCTTCAAAACAATTTCTCTCCAGAAACTCGTGTTGTAAACCTAGTCTACCCTTGTGCTCTATATGTAAAAGATTTGTTCGACAAGATCTTTTTATAGCAAACATTGACTCGTAAATATTCAATAATCTACAAATCGAATGGGAGAAACAAAAACATGTAGGACATATCTAAGAAAATACAGAGCTTTGATTAGAGCATAAGATGATTCCATCGTGTAAAGGGCAAGGCAAATCCAATCATTTTGGTGCTTTCTTCAAAACACACTACAAGTCTCACTCAAAAACTGACAAGTTCATTTCATAGCAAACATTGACTTGTAAATACTGATAAGATCTACCTATTGAATGGGAGAAACAAAAACATGTAGTATCATCTAAGAAAATAAAGAACTCTGATTGGAGCATAAGATGATTCTCTAATTAAAGGGCAAGGCAAATGCAATCCTTCAAGAGCGTGCTCCAAACACCACAAGTCTCACCCAAAAACTCTCCTTGCTTCCATGCTTCACACACATAATAGAAAACACAACATATAACCTGTAAGTTGCAATGATACCTGTACTGGGAACATAAGCACCAATACTGATGCACCAAACAGTGAAGCCATGCCAAGTTGTTTATAGAGAAGAACAATAGCAACAACAATACGGAGAGGAGCTGACCAGAGGCCATGGACCTGTTGGCAAATTTGCTGCAAAAGGAACATGAAGTCAGWTGAARGCAATCTGGTRTTATACAATGAACATGGTGAAAGAATGATAGAGAATGCACTGCAAATGGCATTAAGGAAATAAATACAAAGAAATGCAATTCCTRCAAAGCATTGCTGGCAATGACATTAAGGGAAACAGTTAGAAAATGCACAATAACAATGTCYAGATTATACTACTAGAATTAAAAATTACAGAACCATTTCCCATTTTTACTTTTGGGTGCAAAATTGACCTGGAAATAGAGAATTCTGAAAACAAAATCAACCAAAGAGAGAAGCTTCTACAGCAGTGAAATTCTGGCATCTATTCTTTCAGGAAAACTGGTATGTTTTAAAGCAAGGAATGTGAATGATCCAAACATGCAAATATTTGTGCATATGCACTCCAGAACACATGAAATATAAAAATGTACATAAGCAAAACATTAGCTGGAATTGTTTAGAAAGCACATCAGTAATATTTTTCTGTGCATCACTAGATTTAATACCCCATCAACATTGCAATGTTACAACTTATCATTATGGCATTTCTGACAGCAGAGTTGGAGATGACTGTTCGCAGAGGAAAGGACTATATTGTCAAGGGTGCTCAGGTTTGTTCACGTCTTCAGTGGATTCAGGAGAGAGATCATGGATGAGGGCTCTAAGTTCCATTTTGACTTCCTCGAGAGGAAGGTGGCTGCCGATAGGGTGCTTGATCTGCGTAGGGCTGATGGTTCTCTTGCCGAAGACCCTTTTGAGCTCAGAGGTATGTTCAGTTCACATTTTCAAAATATTTTTGCTCCTTAAGCCCTAGCAGATGGGGTGGTCGCAGCTAGAGATTAATGTTGCAGGTTGTCCTCGGCGAGGTTTCTAGTGGTGATCGGAACAAGTTGGATACAGATTTCTCGGGAGGAAAAACATTCTGCTACTTTGACGTCCATGCCAAATGGCAAGTCACGAGGTATGGATGGTCTTCCTAGTGAGTTCTACAAGGCCATGTGGGACACTATTGGTGATTATTTTTGTTGTTTGGCTTCTGAAGTGTTTGCTTCAGGTTGCCTTTCAGAGTTTCTCAATCAGGGGCTGGTCAAACTGATTCCCAAGAATGCATCTAGAGATTCCATTTGAGCTTTGCAGCCTATCACTTTGCTCATAGTTGCTTATAAAATCATGGCTAAGGCTTTGGCTTTCAGGATCTGCTTGGTTGCTAGATATGTGGTGCATCAAGAGCAAACTGGTTTTATTGATGGAAGATGCATTCTTGACACCAAGGTTTCAACATGGGAAGCTATGGAGTGGGCTAGGGAGGCTGGTCAGCAATTATTTTGAAAATTGACTTTGAAAAGGCTTATGATTGGGTTGATTGGTCTTTTATTTCAGAGATGTTGACCTACTTAGGTTTTGGACCTTGTTGTATTGCCATGGTGAACACCCTCTTCACCAATGCTTCAACCTTTGTTTCTATAAACAATGCCTTATCCCTGGGGATCTTACATCGGTCCATTCATCACAAGTTCCCTTTGGCTCTTTATCTGTAAGTGTTGACAACGGATGCTCTGGATTACTTGTTGGAGGCTGCCTGTATTGCAGGGTAGGTTTGTGGTACTCGACTAACGGATGGTTCAAAGATGGTTAATAACCACTTTGAAGATGATTATCTCCTCTCTATGAGGGTTGAACGAGACTCAATTGATGGGGCTCTCGCATCCTTGCATACATTTTTCTCTACTTTGGGGGCTATGGTCAGTGCTCGAAAAACAGATTCTTGGTTAATTGGAGATAATGATCACTAGGGATATGATTTATTATCAGTAGCTAGCTTGTTTGTACATTTTATTTATAATGATATTTGAATCTCCAATCTTTGCTCACATAGAGATATTTGAATCATGTTGTTATCATCCTACAGAAAAGGAAGGGAAGGGAAGGATATTTTCTAGTCGTAGAAGCAATTTCAAGATGCAACAAGATAGGTGTACACGGTTGTTATTTATTCTTGTTATTGTTAGTGCACACATGCCACATAGAGGAGGGAGGGGAAGGCTGAGCAAGTGAAAATAATCACCCTACAACCAATCAACTTGTTGACCGCCTATTCAACTAGGGGGTCAACTCCATGTACCATGAAGAGATGCATCATCAAATGCTAACATGTCAAAGACTATTTGGTTCTACTGGGCAATTTATGCCTCCAGCACATATTTTTGTAAACGGAATTTCCGCACCCCTGCGTGGGTTAATAATGTAATAGGTCTCCATGGATCATAGTTAGGTCGGTTACTTTGGGATTTTTTCATTAGTAGAGTTCCTTTCACTGAGGGTTTTTTATCCTCAGGTTATTAATTGAGCTTTTCATCCTTATTAATTTCCCTTGAGTTTTTCCCTCCCACCATGCCATAATTCCTCCAAAGTGGTGAAAGGCGTTCTAATGGAGTTATCCTCTGGTAACTAGTGTTTAGGAATGATGTAAATGACCATGTATGACATCTTAGAAAGTTTCGCGGAATTCCGTCGAGTCTAGATAGGTTTTTTTTAATTAATTAAAATTGTCTAATGTTGGGTAATTTAATTAATTATTTTTAATTATTTTTGAGCAAATATTGTAAAAACTAATCCTTGGGATTTTGCTAGGGGTATTTGTGCTCAAAAGAAATGGAATGAGACCCCCTACACCCTTGGACCATGTTTCAGCTTAGTCGGACAACTTTTGCTAGGTGTTTGTCCACCAGGAGTTTCAGTCCGTCAAAAACAACAATTTTAATTGCTAAGTCATGACATATGTAAAATGTCAATTTTGTAATTTATGAGCTAATGGGGTAAAGTAATGATGGAAAAGTGTGAGAGAGATGTTTCCTAACCTAAACCAACCTTTTACACCCCCCTTACCCACTCACTCACTCATACCCTCATGCCCCTAGGGGGATTTGCGCCCCCTCTCCTTGCAAAAACCTTTGAACTTAATTTTTAAAGAGTTGTGGGCCCCTTTCTCCACATGTGCGCCCTTCCTAGCCCCCCACATCACCCTCTTGCATGGCCACACCTCCTCCAACTCACATCCACCTTACCAATCCACTCCAAAACCCTAAAGTTGCGCCCCCTCCTTGAGATCCTCTCTTTTGACTTGGATGTGACACTTGGCAATGATCCAAGAAGGGTCGTTTTGCCTCTTGAGGTATAAATAGAACCCCTCCCTCCCTCATTTCTGCACCATATCTTGAGCTAGTGTTATGCTGCTGAATTTTCACCTCATCTCTCTCTCTCTCTCTCTCTCTCTCTCTCTCTCTTGTTCATTTTGCTTCCTTTCCATTTTTCTCTTGAGAGTGTTGGAGCAACATGTTGCTGCAAAACTCTCCTCTTGAGTAATAGAAAGGCTATGGAGGATTTGAAGAAACAAAGAGTATTCTTGTTACTTCTTGCAACTATTGATGTGATCTTGTTCTAGTTTTCTCTCTTCTCTATGCTTTAAGTTTATAGATCTAAAGTAGAAACTCCAAGCAAAGTATTTTGCTTGGATAGATTTGTGGTAGTATTATCATAGATCTAGTGAAGTGTTTATTTGGGTATTGCAAAGTATTTTGTTTTACCATCTTAGATCTACTCACATTCTATCTATTTTTGTAGCTTTTCTCACAAGATTTGTCGGTTTACCTCTAGGGTTTTGTTGGAATAGCCTCAAGGAAGAGTCTACTCTCAAAGCCAACCAAAACTTCATTGTTTTTCAGATCTGATTTTTCTGCTCATTCATTCCATATTTCAGTTGCTAACAATCATAGATAGGTCACTTTAAATCAACTTTTATTTGGATACTTGTATGTGAAAAATTTCTGCATAAAAACAGAAATTTTTATTGATTTGTTTTGTGTTGTGCAACATTTCCAGCAAGCAATAGCTTGCTGGTTTTTACAGGTTCTTACCAAGTTTAGGAGTTATGCTGCCCACTTTCGGTCACACAACACTTCCAAGGCATATCCTTTGATTGGGTAACAACAATCACCCTTTCCCTACCTCTCTCTAGCATTGTAAAGTCATTTTTTTTTGCTTCCAACCCCTTTGGCACAAAAAGGAAGGCTTGCCTCCACCTTGTGCCATTGAGAGTGGTTTTTTAATTTTTGCTTTTCATTTCAAGTCATTTATTTCATTGTTGCCTACACCTTGGGTGAGAGATTCGCACGGCCAACCCCCCAAAATCGTGAGGCTAGGTTAGTTGTGTGTGTTTTTAACATGCTCATGCTCATGGTTAAAATATTCTAGAAGTAGATCTCACACTCACATAACTAGATCTTAGCTTAAGCCCTTGAGGCATAAACTTACTTGCATGCTTTAAGTCGTCCAAGTTTCATTTCCTAGCACTTGTTCTTAATGCAATACACACATGGTTAAGTGGTGACGGTTTAAAGCAATTTTTTTTCATTTGCAAGTAGCTTTATCTTCATAGCATCTATCTTAACGCAATTCACACATGTGTAGATGGTGATGTTTTAAATCTTTTCCATTGGCAAGTTGTTCTTGTCCTTTAAAGCACTCATTTCTTTTAGAGCTTGCAAAAATTTATGGTTAAGTGAATGGTGTAGGAGAAACTTTTTCATTTCAGCAATTCATTACATGTTCTATATGTGTCTACATGCTTCAATCTTATGATTTAGAACACATCTTTTGGGCTGGATAAAGTTTCGGTTTTGGCATTATTTCATTGTTTTTAGGCAAATAAAAGTCACCTAAACACTCTCAAACACCGTAAAATACTTAGTCCTTAGGTATAATAACATACTAGACTTAATAGGGCACCTTAATTCACCATCTTCGCCATCTAAAACGGGGTTTGAGGAAGGCAACAGAAGGTGCTAGGCCGGGGATGGTCTCACGGTGCGCGGCGTCCTTTCTGGGAGTACTCGGATCTTTAGGGTTGACCTGTGAAGCTAGGGTAGGCCTCGTTGCCTCACTTCTTGGGCATCCAGCAGCCATATGGTAATTGGGGGGGGGAGAATTTTGGGTAGACACTTAGCTAGGAGTAATTCAAAATTTTAATAATCTTTACGTAACTCATTAATTCACTAAGCATTTGGACATCATTTTCTTATTGGTACATCTAATGGTTGTTGTCTATGCAATATTTGCAAGCACACTTCACTTTTAATTTTACATGCAAGACTATTTCTTTTGCTTTGTGGATTAATTATCTAAGTGTTATCTTTTATGTATTGTGGAGCACTTATTCTTTAAAGTATATCTCATTTGATCAGTGTTCTTTATGCTGTGATCCCTCAAGAGGTTGTGTATCTCATTTGGAGGCACTTTCTTGTTGGGTCTTGAGTGTGGTGGTTGCCATTGATAAGCAGTCCAATAGAGTAAGTGCTATTGGGGCATGCTTGGCTCGATGTGTTGATGATCTTTATGCTTTGAATATCCTTTATTTCCTGCACATTAAAGCACTTGGTTAATTTGTATCTTTGTATCTTTGTATCTTGTTGCTCCTAGACTTTTCTTGTTGTAATTTTGTATCTTGTTCATAATTACTGTAACATCTATCATTTCGTTTTTCAGTTGTAAGTATTTGCATCTAATGTTGTTGTGGAATAGTTGTACTTATTTGTGATCTTTTGTAATCATTTTGTAATCTAAACCCCTCAAACATTAGTTGACCCCTTTGCCCAATCTTAGGCACTAATATTAGTTGTCTCAGGAAAGGGCTTGCTTGTCATAAGTATATCATTGCATCTTGCATTGATGTCTTTGCATCATAGGTTAGTCTTTCCCCCCAACCTTGTAACTAACTAAAACCAACTCCTAGAACATAGCGTAAATCACATCTAGTAATTAGGGTCTACCCCCCTTGGCTTCCATAGGAGTAAGCCTAGAAGGAAGAGGTTCCAGTCAAAGTGACAGCGTGGGTTGTGAACCTAGGCATTGTGCCTCCAAGGACACACTAAGGGAGCTGGACTTTGCTCACGTTTGCAAGTGTGTATAAGGACGGCAACATCTTTGGCACTGTTGCCGGGGATAAGTCATTTATCCTTGGTCAAAACGACTTAACTTAACTTTTTAAGAACTAAACAATAAAAAACTTTAGTCCCTAAAATTCATTGAAGTTGCATTGGTTGATTTTGTGTGGTTCCTTTCCAAGTGGTGACTCCATTGAATAAATCTGTCAAGTATACTACTAGGATCACTTCACAAGGAGTGATTAATTATTTTCTTGAACCTGAAAAGGTTTATAGGAGGAGGCTAAATCGCCTTGCCCCTAGAAGGCTACTTGAAAGTCTTGGAGAAGAAGCACTCACTAATATCCAATACTTGTTCCAAACTAATAATCAACAAACTATTAATAACCCCCCTAATACTCCTAACGTAACCATGAGTATCTTTTTGAGACCTTTGAATTTTGCTCCTCACACAGTTCCTGAAAAGGCTATTGACAAGTTGCCTACATTTCAGGGAAACAATGCTATTAGTGCCAAATCCAATGTTTTGAATTTTCAGATGTGTGTGGAGAGGTATTGTCGGGGTCATGATGAAGAAGATGTGAAGATGACTTTGTTTGTATATTCACTAGAAGGAGATGTTGCTGAATGGTTTACTGATTTTGATCCAGCTAAGGTTAGCACCCTTGATGCAATATTGGATGAATTTAGGAAGAGATGGGGTAATCAAAAAGAACATAGATTCCAGCTTGCTGCTCTTACCACTAGTCACAAAAAAAAAATGAAACTGTGGAAGAATTTAACACTAAGTTTAATAGCTTGGTAAAGAGCCTTCATGCTGATATTTTGCCTTCAGATACTGCAATTTTGATTTATTATATGGACGCATTTGAGGGTGAAATGAGGTATGCCTATGTTCATCAAGTCTTCTTTTTGTTTCAGTTTTATCATTTTCAAAGAGCGCCAATAATCTTTCACCTTGTTGTATTAACCGATCAATTTTTCTCTCAGTCTCGAGTAATTTATCATTTTTTTAACTCATGTATTTTTGTGTTTTTTCTACATTGTTAAGTCGGTACCTTACACCGTTGACGTCATCTCTGCATTTGTTCACATCGGCCTTAAGTTCTTCATTGTTGACCATGCTTGCGATTTTATTTTTTTTTAATTTAAATATTAACTATTAATATAATTTAAGTGAGCGGATGATGGGCCATGACTTTACACTAAGGTCACGAATGGTAGTCAAAGGTCGGTTGTAGGGGGCAGGGATGGGACAGTTAGTTCTGTGGTTGTGTCAGGTCAGGGTCTGCAAGACAGTTGGTTGGGTTTGCATGGGGGTGTTGGGGGAGTGTCTGGGCGTGGGGGATGTCGAGGGAATGTGGAATGGACGTGGAGTGGAGGATGTCGTGGGGACGCGGTGTGTGGGGACGTGGGTGTCGGAGTGTGTGGGGGCACGGAGTGTATAGGGGCACGGAGTGAGTGGGGACGAGGTTACGGTAGTTTAGGAGGGGGTTGAAGTAGGTCTGCGGGGGGTGTGGGATTGGGGGTGTCGGGTAGTGAGTCAGGAAGGTGAGAGGGGTCTACAAGGGTTGTGACAGGGTCTGTGGAGAGGTGGGGTAAGACGGGAAGGTGGCAGGGTTTGCGGCAGTGGGTTTGTCGGGTAGTGAGTCAAGAAGGTGAGAGGGGTCTACGGGGGTTGTGACGAGGTCCGTGGAGAGGTGGGTTGAGTCGGGAAGGTGAATGGGTTTGCCGGAGTGGTTTTACGGGGTTTAGGAGGGACGGTAGTGTTGATTTTTCATAAGCTAGGTTAAGCATGAAGTTCATTCCATTTTTAGCATTTCACCTAACCATAAACAATAATGTTGCAGCAACCAAGATCACAAGAAGAAACATGTTAGGGACCTAACCCTCACGTAGGTAGAACAATATATTTGGATGTAATAAAGGTCAATATTAATAAGGCCTTGCAATAAAGTACAATAAGTCTAATGTAAGAAGACCTAATAGAAGCTTCCGCTTCTAGAAGGATCTTCCTCTACATGGTTCTTTTGATAGACATATTTAGTATACATAGGAGTCGAGGGTATGGGAACCCTAGCTTGGATATTATTGTAATAGAGCTCTACTCGACTGGAGGTTGCCCCCTCGAAGAGGCCCGTGAACATTGTTCTCAGAATCAAAGTGCTCTTTCTGGTGTTATTTTGATATCATTTCAGTGTTATTGTGGTGTTGTTCTGGTTATATTGTTGTTTATCTGCCATTTCTAGCATTTTATTTCTGTTCTGCATACTTTCTATATCTGAAATATTACAAGTGGTATCAGAGCACTTTCCTCGGCAGAAATTGTGGGTTAAATTCTTTTCCCAGGGTAGAGACATATTCCGGCGTATTTAAGCCACAGAGATATGTCGTTACACGCATAAACCCGTGGTTGAGGGATTCATACACGCAAGAAATACAAGTGGTACTTAAGCGCACATCTGTTGGCCACCCTTGTACCCCCTGTTGGTACCCCTTCAAGTGGTAGCGCATCAGACAACACCTGTGTATGGATCGCCCTAGATTTCCTGAAGCCCTCTTTAGATAAAACAATTGGTCGCCTGAATGTTATAGTGCCACCGAGAACAACACTCGAGAAGATACTCTCTAATACCTGGGTAGTCGGGTAGTACGGCTAATGGCACGGTCTAGCCTCCTTAGTTGGTGCCCTGAGATATTGGGTCGAGTACTACTGTTGGACCCCGCACGTATATCAGAGATCTATAACACAGGGCAAACCCTTGTCTGTAGAACCCTTGAAAACCTAACACTTGGGGACGGAAACAAAAAAATTAAAAACAGATAAGATCTATTGCCCCGCAACTGTGTTCGGGTTGCCAAATCACTACATATTTCTTCCTGGTTAAGCTTTTGGGCATTTCATCACTACAGTATTCTGCAGCATTTCAAGTCTGGAAATTTTTGCACCATTATTTGAGACCTATCCCATTGGATCTATCTCTTCACCCTTATCACATTCATACATATCATTTTTCAGCAAAATTTTTTACCCCACACACCCCGTTTCGGTTCCCTCGTCATCATGGCCCATACCCGTAGCCAAGATTTGGAAGCTCGCCTCAATACCTTGCAATCTAATTTCACAGAGACCCAACAGGAAGTGAAACAGCTCAGTGCCAATGTTGTCGCCCTCAATACAAACATGCAATCCTCCATCGCTGCCTCAAACAAGGAACTCAAGCAAGACATGACTACCTAGCTTTAATCTGTTGTTTCAATGATCTGCACCAAGTTGCATATCCCTGCAGATAAGCCTTTATCTGACCCACCTCCACATACCAAAGCTGAAACCTCCTCTCATTCCCATAATTTTCAGCACCATCACTTTCAGCGTGACATACGCCTTCCGCGGGTGGATGTGACCAAATATGATGGCTCGGATCCCACTGGTTGGGTAACCCAAATGGAACATTATTTCTCTTTATACGGCATTATAGATGACTTGGCCAAACTCTGGTATGGTGTTCTCCATCTAGATCAAGAACGTTGGCAATGGTGGCAATGGAGAAAAACTTCCAGTCAAGGGTATATTGCTTGGACACACTTTGTGGCAGAGCTTTATGAACGCTTTGACACTGACACCAACCATTTAGGTCGTTTGACAAAGTTGAAACAATCGGGAACAGAGGAAGACTTTATAGCTGCTTTTGAGCACCTAGATTTTCGGACAGAGGGCATTTCTGATTGCCTTTTTCTGAGAATATTTTATCAGTGGCCTCAAGGATGAGATTCGTGCCCATGTCCTCATGGATTCGTGCCCATGTCCTCATGGCTCAGCCTCAGAGTTGGGTGGAGGCTACTAAAAGAGCTAAAGAAGCACAACAAGTTGTATCTTCTCAAAACCGGAAACCTTCCTTTATTCCTCGCACTAAACCAGTAAATCCCACTACCCCCTCTGCTCCACTAAAGATCCAAATATTGACCAGGGTTGAAATGGCTGAACGCCAACTCAAAGGCCTTTGTTATAATTATGATGATAAATATTTTCTGGGCCACAAGTGTAAGGAACAAAATCTTTTTATGGCCATCTCGGAGGATATTTCAGAAGAGGATGTTGAAACTCCCCTTGTGTTTGAGTCACCTGAAACCACTGACATAACCCCTCCCTTAGACCCTCCCGAAGTAGAACCGGTCATTTCCCTAAATGCTCTCACTAGATTCTCTGCTCCCCAAACCCTCAAGCTAATCAGTTACATCAAGCATAGGAAGGTCATCATTCTTGTTGATAGTGGAAGCACCCATAATTTTATCTATCGCCGCATTGCCCGAGAAACTCATTGCTATATCCATGCAGTCAATAATTTCTAAATCATGATTGCCAATGGCGGCTCCATGAAATGTGGAGGGCGTTGTGAAAATGTGTCTCCAAATTGGTGACTACCACCTGAAATCTCATATGTTTGCTATCGACATGGGTGGTCGTGACATTGTGTTGGGTGCAAACTGGCTCAGGACTTTGGGTCCCATTCTCATGGATTTTAAGGAATTAACCATGCAATTCAACCATGAGGGCCAACAATATAAGTCCCAAGGCATCATCGTCGGTTCACCTTAGATCATTAGTTCCCATCGCATGGAAAAGCTGCTCAAAAAAGGTCATTCTGGAGTTATTGCCCAACTCCATGCCATACAAGCAACTGAGACACCCTCGGTGCCGCAAGACCTCCAATCCATCCTCTCTAAACATCATGTGGTATTTTCACCTCCCCAGGGACTCCCTCCTTCCCGTGGTGTTCATGATCATTCCATTCCCCTTGTATCAGGAAGCCTTACTCCCAATATTCGTCCCTATCGTCACCCCTTTTCCCAAAAAAATGAAATTGAGAAAATGGTTCACGAACTCCTAAACGCAAGCATTATCCGCCTTAGTACGAGCCCCTACTCTTCTCCTGTGGTCATGGTCCTGAAGAAAGAAGGTTCTTTGCGAATGTGTCCTGACTTTCGTGCCCTCAACAAACTCACCATTAAAGACAAATTTCTCATTCATGTCATCGATGACCTCTTGGATGAATTGAGTGGCGCCCAGTTCTTTACTAAACTTGATCTTCGTTCTGGCTACCACCAGATACGTATGAAAGAGGCAGACATTCCTAAGACTTCCTTTAGAACTCATGAGGGCCACTATGAGTTTTTGGTCATGCCCTTTGGCTTGTGTAATGCCCCCTCCACCTTCCAAAGCCTCATGAATCATGTCTTTTGTCCTTTTCTCGTCATTTTGTCTTAGTTTTCTTTAATGATATCCTCATCTATAGAAAAACCTGGACAGACCATATTGCTCATGTGGATCGAGTTCTCCATCTACTCTCTCAGCACCAACTTTTCCTGAAACAGTCTAAATGTGTTGTTGGCGCCTCAGAAGTCGAGTACTTGGGTCATCTGGTTGGCAAGGACAGCGTCAGGGTGGATCCTAAAAAGATTGAAGCTATGCAAGACTGGCCGCACCCAAAGACTTTCAAAAGCTTGCATGGATTTCTGGGCTTAACAGGTTATTATCGCAAGTTTGTTAAGAATTATGGAAAGATTCCAACACCTCTCACAGCGCTCCTAAAAAAGAACTCTTTCACTTGGACTCCAACGGCTGCTCAAGCTTTTCAAACCTTGAAGATGGCCATGTGCACAACTCCAGTCCTGGCCCTTCCTGATTTCACAAAGACCTTTGTCCTGGAATGTGATGCTTCAGGGTAAGGAATTGGTGTTGTCCTTATGCAAGAGAGTCGGCCTTTGGCCTTTACCAGCAAGCAATTGTCTGAACGAAATCTGGGCAAATCAATCTATGAAAAGGAAATGTTGGCTATTCTACATGTCGTTGATCTGTGGCGCCCTTATCTATTGGGGCAACGCTTCCAAATTAAGACCGACCATCAAAACCTCAAGTATTTTCTGGAACAACGCATTTCCTCCCCAGGGCAACAAAAATGGGTGACTAAGCTCTTTGGATATGATTATGAGATCATTTACAAGAAAGGCAAAGACAATGTGGTTGTGGATGCACTTTCCCGAAAATATGAAGATGAAGGATCGATTTTTTCTCTCTCCTTCCTTGTACTAGATTGGCTCCAAATCGTTCGTCGGGAATGGCTACACGATCCCAAAAGTTCGCATCTGATACAACAATTGTAGTCCAATTCTCCAGTTTCTCCAGGGTATTCTTGGCTCCATGATGAGCTTCGATACAAAGGCCGTTTGTATTTAAGTAAACAATCAAAACTTAAATCCACGGTACTTTCTGAGCTTCATGCTACACCCACAGTTGGGCACTCCGGGTACCATGTACCCTTCTTAGGGGCTTTCTCTCAGGTTTGTAAGCTGAGAGAAAGACTTCCATAGCTGTTATGTTCCATATCTCATAGGTTTGTAAGTTGGAGGATGTCTCCCATAGCTGCATTCATCAACACTCCCTCTCAGCTAGGGAGGCATTCTTCATCATGCCAAGTCTCACACAGATGCATTTTGAATTTTGTCTTGGCTTGAGTTAACGACACTCCCTCTCAACGAGGGAGCCATTCTTCATGAAGTTAATTTGGTGAAGATATCTGCAATCTGCTCATGTGTAGGAAGGTACTACATGTGTACGATTTTCCTCTGCATCATATAAGGATGTTTCATCTCATTGTATTTCGATTCATCAGGAAACACTGGGTTCTCAAGGAGCTTTTACTCACGGCTTTTGGTCATAATCCTAGGATCCATCTCATGGTCAAGTAAATCTGTCAGAAGCTTGTGAAGCCGCATTGCTTCGCACACTCGATGCTTATATACTCTGCCTTTGTGGTACTCAAGGCCACAGAGTTTTGCTTTTCTGTTGTATCAGGAAACCATGGCAAACTTCACAGTAGAACATCAACTGGATGTGTTCTTTCGGTCCACTGTACTTTCTGCTCAATCTGAATCGGTTTGTCCTGCATACTCAGTTTCACACTGGAGGCATATCTCAGGCCATATCCAACTGTGCCTTGTATATATCTCAATACATGTTTTGTTGTTGTCTTAGTAAGTCTGTCTTGGTTGACTCGTGAAATGACTAGGCACATTCACTGCATGGTATGAATCCAATCTGGTGTTAACCAGATTAACCAGATACATTAGTGATCCAATCAGTTGTGGATCAGTCTCGTCTGAATCATCATCAATCTTCTTCTTTAAGTCCATCACGATGGATTTTGCATTCTGTCATACTTAACTACTTTAATATTTTCACTGTATATTTTCCTTGACTCAGGAAAATCTTATCGGTCCTCTATCATACATCTTGTCCCAAGAAGTAGTGCATCATACTCGAATTCTTCATCTCGATTTCAGAAGTCAAGGATTGCTTGTATCCAACAACAACACTTTCTGAATAATTCATCAGGATCAAGTTCTCATCACCAACACTGTATAGGTTTGGATCAACAATACTCTTGCTAAAACTCATTAAGAATCTATCTATCTGCTATAGTTTCCAACTCATGCATGGTAGTACGGATGGAAGTGTATCGGGTTCACTGGGTTAAGTGTCTCATCATAGACAACTCCCTTTGTTTATGAGAAACCTCTAGTTATAGATCTTGTTTTGTATTTCTCAACACTTCCATCAACTGCATGCTTGATCTTATAAATCTACTTGGAAGTTACCACAGAGTTCCCTTTCTGCTCCCTGAATAATATCTTATGCACCATTCTTTAAGATATACTGGTATTCTTCTATTATGGCATCTTGTCATATCGGTTCTCTTGTTGTTTCTCTAAGACAAGGAGTCTCAGCATCAATGAAGTGCCTCATGACTGAAGGATAGCTCGAAAATCTCTTTTTCTTTCTTGGAATGTGCCTTGAGAGGCTTGTATGTTTCTCTGTCTCTTGCAGAGTGAGTCTAGGTAGGCGTTTTATGCCTTACTGCAATATCTCTAAACATATCAACTGGAGATCCAGGATAACCTGGAGTAATGTTTGTCTCCCTCTGAATTGTTGAAGGGGGAGAAGGTATTGTCTCACTGTCAATCTCCATCTGAGATTCTATGGTTCTTTGAAAAACTATCTCTTCTTCAAGAACGTCTCTGCTTGTCTCAATCTGTCTCTTACTAGAGATGTCTTTGAACATTCATTGTATCCTTTCTTCCTAAAGGATATAGCTTGGACTTCTTCTCTTTGGGTACATGAATGTGTATGGTCATGTACATAGTCTGCTTCATATCTCATCTAATATGTTTCCTTCTGCAACCTTCACTATGGCTTCCTCAAGGTTATCACATGTGACCTGAACAACGTCAACAAAACAGGAATCAAGAATAATACTCTTTTGATAATAGTAGATAAAACAAAAACATGAATAATCATCACAATCGCTCCTTTAGAGCTATCACTTGTGACCTGTCTGAAGAAAAGATCAAAAGTAAGAAATACAATAAGAAATGAGGTCAACACTCTTCTAGTGTTGTGATCAAACATTCTTCCATGGTAACCTGGGATCAACACAAGAAGTTTCTCCTAGAGGAGATGTTAGTTGTATCTGTTACATTAAGCATTTATCTCAATATGCTCACATGTTACCAAGTATAATACTTTACAAAGACTGCTACCTCAATTATAGTGTTTACTTCTAAAGGGGTAGTAATCAACTTTGTCATGTGTAATTTTGAATCTTATCAGCTTAATTAATCAAACCTGGAACCTGGAGTCTTGTCCTCAAGAATGAGTGTGTGTTGTTTTTCTTCCAAGTCTCCTTCACTAAAGATGACAAGTGCTTTCTTCAACCTGTCTTTTGTACTAAGACAATATGCTATATTGACAAAAGGTTGGGTTAGAGAATAAACTCTATGATCTCAACTTTAATCCATCTAACACCTTGACTTTAATTTTGACCAAAGGTTAGTATGATTGTCATAGCTTCAACATGCAACCTAAATCAAAATAATGTCATAACAAATAGATGCATATCAGAATAGTCAAATATGGGTTGTATTATTCTTTTGAATGTGTTGGATCTTGAGATCCTTCTAGATCTATGGCGGGAGATCCCTTCTCCTGCAAATACCCTTTAAAGCTTAACAATTTAAACATATGTGAGTACATACCTCTGATAGCATTTGCAGATAGTGGCACCATCTGGTAGCAGCGGTAATAATTATCAACTCTTAAAAACTTCAAGGGTGACTGCAACTAGTACTACACCTGATACTGCAATTGATACTGCAACTGCAACTGCAACTTAGGGTTTTATGAGGAAACCCTAATTTTTCAAACTTCAAATTTTGAAATTTTGATACAGGGGCTAGATGCGCTAAGCTAAGGCGAGTAAGCTGGTACAGTCAGATTTCTGAAAATCCAAATTTTTCCCCCTCAAACTTGACCAACGGATTTCTGGACTGGTTTTCTGGTACTTCTGGTACCGATGAAAACTAGGGTTTCACTTCCTGGGAGTTTTATCCATTGAAAATGTGCATTGAAGGTGCCAAAGAGTTCCTTGGGCTAGGGCGCACTTTTCTAGATGAGTTTTGGGCTGAAATTCCTCTTCAATAAAAAGCCCTAATTTTCTTGTACGGCAATAGTGACGTTTTTCCTTTTTCCTTTTGAAAGATGCTTGTGCAATGGGTTCTTCAAGACCTATGCTCTGATACCATGTTGATTTTTCATAAGCTAGGTTAAGCATGAAGTTCATTCCATTTTTAGCATTTCACTTAACCATAAACAATAATGTTGCAGCAACCAAGATCACAAAAAGAAACACCATGCACAAGAACACAAGAAGGATTCTGGGAAACCCTTCTCAACAAGGGAAGAAAACCCAGCCAAATCCTTTGCTATAATCTTCAAGAGAAAGACCTTCACCTCCAAGAAAGACCTAGCACACAAGAGGGTGTTTAAACCCTAGAACTCTAGCGCCCAAGAGAGGTGCGCACCTTTTGCCAAAGAAGTGTACTTGCTGAAATTTCCAAACTCACAAGTATGATATGATTCCACAATGGAGAATCATCCCTTACTTCTATTAGACTTGTCCAATCAACAAAGACGTCTATTGGCTCAACAAGGCCGACCTCTCTAAGTCACTATATAATTTATTGTTATTATTATTTATTATTATTATTATAATAATTAATATTAATATTAATATTAATTATCTTTTACATTTATTATTAAACATATTAAGGTGGGGTCGACCTGTACCCTTTACATAACAATGAGGGTTACGTGTAGGTCTGACTCTTGAACAGTATATAGCAAAGGATCTGATACACCCACTAGTGCTCATCCACTAGGGGCACATCCATGGGGATGTCATAGCTCTGATTCACTGCATTACACAGAAGAACTAGGTCTTCACACGTTCACCTGTGCTCATCCACAGGCACATCCACTCTACAGATCTGCTTTCCCACTGCCACCGACAGGAGAATCATCTGGAGTCTTCTCGTCAACTCTGTTGCTCAAAGGAGGGTATCACATCATCTTCATTTATGTTCACATGACGATGTGCCCAACACTTTTGGGATTTCACACGTTCACCTTGTGCTCAGCCACAGGCACGTCCTAACTCAACAGATCACTTTTGCACCGGATAATCATCTGGAGTTCTTCTCACTCTCTGAATGGAGGAGGTCATCTCTACGTTCCTAACTCTATCTCAGGCAGGAACCACATACCCTTCTTAGGGGCTTTCTCTCAGGTTTGTAAGCTGAGAGAAAAACTTCCATAGCTGCTATGTTCCACATCTCACGGGTTTGTAAGTTGGAGGATGTCTCCCATAGCTGCATTCATCAACAGGTAGCAAGGAGACAAGGTGGGGGGTTAATGGGGAAAATGCACAAGGGGGAAAATTTAATAGCATACGCTGGATTAGAATGCAAAGCTCTGATACCACTATAGCATGAAAAATCTTATTCACTGAGAATGAATATTTCCGAGAATTAATATTTGATTGAATATGATACGATGAAGATGATTACACTACCCTCGTGACGGTTG
The DNA here is from genome assembly GCA_009831015.1 of Picea engelmannii. NCBI lineage: Eukaryota > Viridiplantae > Streptophyta > Pinopsida > Pinales > Pinaceae > Picea > Picea engelmannii. The sequence continues at coordinate 50,941 of ML815449.1, read as the reverse complement.
CTATATGGCATTGACTGGTCACGAGGTGAGGAGGTACGTGCCTCTTGATTTAATTAAATGATATTAATTATTATTACAATTACTATATTTATTATTATTATTATTATTATGTTTGTAACAAATAACTTTACGTGACTAGAGTTACAAACCACTGTATTGTTTATTTTAACCAAATTTTGGCCACATCACATTAAGTCCAATATATAATAGTAGAATCACAACATCAAATCAGGTTTCTATCTTAGATTATGAAGTGTGGTTGAGGACTTGTTTGTTAATAGTGATGATTTATTGGCTAAAGGTAAAAGTGATTTCCTTCGTTATATGATCTTGAGGATAAAGCAAAAAACTTGGATGAATGCACAATTATCCAAATTCGACAGTAGATTCAATATTCTCCATATTGTATTCCACCCAGTGAGTCATCAATTACCCCTCAAAATGCCCTTTTGAGACATTGATGTGATATCGTTAAAGTGGATAGCACATGATGTTCAAAAACTAACCATTCACTCACTACAACTCAATCAATTTAGATACTAGTATAACATTAAATCGTAGATCTCAATACCATTACACTACTCTTTACACAAATCACAATGCCAATGGTAAGCCTTAGTTGTACAAAGCATAAGATGTGGTAGCTAGTAAAGATGCCATTGGTTGAAATGCATCAATTGGCGATGAACCAAAGCAATGGGAGCAAAGGAATTCAAAAGTGCGTCAACAAGAGCATAAACATCAGACCGTAATGCTCATACCATTTCAACTTTTTTCATACTACCGTTACTTATTTATGCTCTTATCTAGTTCTTCCCAAACCAATAGGAGTAAGGCTTAAGCAGTCTCACTGTAGAAAAAACTCAATGGCTAACAAATTATTCTCGCAACATGTCTAACTTGTCATGTCCTCCCACCATGTATCTTTTTATAACCTAATAGGCAAAATTTGTATGACATACGAATTTCCTTGAAGAAATCCCCTGAAGGGCCCTGGCAACAACATTTCTCTAACCCATTGGGGAAAGTTTAACCAAATAAGACCTGTTCAATGTAAAACCTGTTGAGGTCCTCTACAATGGCATAAAACATGCTATTCTTCCCTTTCTAGATTTTAAAATAACATACAATTTTTGCAATAACTGTTTTCAGGGAATATACATATTAACACACCTGGAGAGCTTCAGCATCTTGAGTCATCATGTTGGTTATTCTTCCAGAAGCAAACTTCTTGCGGCCTTCATGTGTCAATCTCAATGTTTTGCGAAATACAGCAGCAACCTATATTGAGATACACATGCCAATTATGACAAGAGCTCAGCAAAATGGTCACGTTTACAACACAAACAGACATTGGAAAAAATGAATTGAATACTTCAAATAAAAAGAGTATACCAAGGTTGCCCTGATACGAAAACCAACACGCATAACGTTCTGGAAGTATTGTGCTTCTAATAATACACCAACGAACTGCACAAAATTGTGAGTTAAGATTACATACAAATAAATTCTCTCCTGTACAAGGGAAGAAAGTGATCCAACAAATCTGTATAGTGACTTGCATTGTCAATATAGTGCATCAATGAAAGTAACATAATAAACTCTGAAGATAGTCTGATACAGCAAAGTGAACATGAGCATCTGCCAATTTTCAATAATTAATAAAAATGAAATCTGCAGCAAACAATTTCATTAAGACTCATTTCTCTGAACTAGAATACACGTTCAAAAAACTCTACCAGAGACTGTATAACAACAAATACACAACTGAAATCACTAGAACTATAAACAATACCAAAAAGGCCTATGTGGAACTTAAGTTTATCGTTTCCTTTTATTTTTGTCTTTCAACCCACTTCATTTGAGATGTAGACTATCCATTCCATAACTTTTTATCTGCCATTAGAAATCTGATACATTTAACTTACCCTACAAGCAATATGACTCAATTAGTTTCAAGTGCGTCAAATTTCAATATTGATGCTATTGGAAGCCAATCGATCCTGCTGATGTTTAAAATTCAATTCAGTTATAAGCCACTCAATCTCACTGATTTTAAAAATTGAATTCAACTCTCTTTCTCCACTCTGCCACTAAAAGCAAACACACCTCAAAACCATTCATACAGACATGTTTACAACTTGAGTTGAAAAAGAGAGAGCCAATACCACTCCTAGAAAGATGGATGTTGCATACAAGTAGCCAATCCATGCAGGTTCCCCCCGTTGCATTGACTGCCAATAAAATCCAGAGCACAGCATATCAGAAAAAGATAATACATAATAGATATTAAACACCAGCATCATTTATTCTTCGTTTTAATTTTTAAACTCCCAAAACCCTGATCTGCCATAACATATTCAAGAATCATCACCTTCAGACAATGAATGTAAATATGACCATCTTATATTACATGCAAGAACAAAACATACAAATCAGGAATAATTCAATAAACGAAGTTCACATCCTCCTGACATCACTTGATTCACAGAAAATTAATTATATAAAGTCCAAATTATGTATTAAAAGTGTATTTCCCCAGGGGTGCAAGTTTAGAATAATAACAAGGGAAACACTGTTAAATAGAGTATGTGTATGCACGTGACTTAAATAAACAGAAGAGGAACTAAAGAAATATTCATGAGAACATGAAGAATGGCATTGTCTTCACAAATCAGCACAGAGATCCTCGTGCATAGGTACAAGTGATCGACAAAAAGAAGATATGAAGCACAAAACTAGCAACAATGCCTCCACTAGAAATGATCACTCAATCTGAATAAGGGGGGCTCTCATACACAATGAGGTTGTACATATGTGATAGTTGCATGGAAACTGTCCAATCCCCAAATCAAAAGTCCTAATCAGGACTTCCAAATCATGAACTCCTAAATCATGATCTCTTAAGTTTAAACTCATGAAACAACATATAATGTTCAAGCACATTATAACTTGATTGACCAAATGGACATTAATTACAATGTAAATAAGACAAAAGTAACTGTATGACAGAACTCACCAGATGACAAAATATGACTTCATATAAAAATTTGGGCCAACATCTGCACCTTCTACTCCTAATATCTTGAAGAAAAAGCTGTGAAAACTACCAGTTTCGCTTGCTGGAATTCTGTCTCCAGGTATAATAATATATGGGACCACCGTTGCTTACACCATCACTGTTGAAGATGATGGCAGTGATAATCTTGGTGCTGTTGACCTAACCTCTCTACAAATCTTCTTTGATGTTCTTCCAATTTCTCAGATATCTTCAAATGAGTCAGCTTGTGTTTGCAATGTGTTCCCTTTCAATTCTATGTTGATTCTCTGATCAAGTTGAGCTAATTCCTCTTCTGGACCTATAACACTCTTCTGCTCCACCAGTAATTTATTTTGCTCAACTTCCAAACCCCTTGCTTTATTTTCTAGATCCTCTTGCATATAATATCTGTGAGGAACAAGCTTTGGCGCATTTCCAGCCAGAAGACAGTTGTAGGCAGCAAGGAGACAGCCATGAGCTTTATTATCTTTGGTGGGAAGCATTCTTTCTTGTGTTTGCAGAATCGGTGGTTTCTCAAAGTGGTGTTTCCCATACCCCTATCCCTGCTAAACTAAACAAGCAAAATGATTGCCATATTCTTTGGAAATATGTCATAGAACTTGCACAAATGCCCATTGGGGCTTCATGTGAATGCACAAATGCCCAGGCCTTCTAGTTTTGGGTGTGTTTTAGCTTGTGATCTATATCATTTTTCAGGTGTTATTAGCATACCATTTGGGCGATTTCCAGCTGTTTGGTATCGTTTTCTTCATGATTTTTTTTGCTGGTTTTGA
>ML815449.1:27095-38744 GCA_009831015.1 Picea engelmannii | reverse complement strand
AATGATGGAATATGGTGATAAATGCCAACTGGACCCCACAATGCCTCTCAAATACCCCTGTACTCGCTACAACATCCATCTGGCTACTCTGGTCATCATAAGTCTCTGCCCTGTGATGATGTCCCAAAGTGGGGACATTACACCATGACAGCAATATATGTCCAGAACAGAGGTCCTCACCGCATACTGAAGGACACGACTCCATAAGAAGCCTTCTCAGGTAAGAAACCTAATGTGGAAAACCTAAGAATCTTTGGATGTCCTGTTTACTCTCACATTCCCAAGGAAAAAAGAAATAAATTAGAACCCTCGGGAAGGAAGGGCATATTCGTGGGATACAACGAATCATCCAAGGTTTATAGAATCTATATTACGGAACAACATAAGATTGAAGTCAACAGAGACGTGACCATCAATGAAAAGATGGCTTTCAAGAAATCCATAGAAGAAACTATAGAAGAAGAAGAGCATGAAGAGCCTATTGAAGAAAGCACAAAAAACTAGAATGACGACAACCTGATCATCCTATGCAACCATGTGAGACCATTGATTCAGACACCGTACCTAAGACCAAGAAACGACCAGCTTGGCTTGAAGCTACCTTACAAGAAGCAGAAAGACTCAAGGCCCCAGATGGGACATTCAGAAAAAGTAAGAAGCCTAAAAGATTCTCAAGCTATGCAGCATGTATGACAAAACTTCTAGATGAAGAACCTACCACATTTGAAGAAGCAGTTCAAAAGAAACAATGGAAAGAAGCTATAATGGAAGAACATCAATCCATCATGAAAAATGATGTATGGGAAATTGTGCCTAGACCTAAAGAAAAATCAGTGGTAACTTCAAAATGGGTATATAACATCAAACATGCAGCAGACGGAAGCGTGGATAAATCTAAAACAAGGTTCGTAGCTAGAGGGTTGTCCCAGAAGGAGGGAGAAGACTATGACGAAACATTTGCTCCGGTTGCTAGATATACTTCCATTAGAGCTATCATATCTCTTGTCGCTTCCATGGGATAGAGTTTACATCAGATGGATGTAAAAACAGCTTTCCTCAATGGACCAATCGAAGAAGAAGTATATATTGAACAACCTCAAGGGTTTGAAGTACATTCCAGAGACACTCATGTTTGCAAACTAAAGAAAGCCTTATATGGACTCAAGCAAGCTCCAAGAGCTTGGTATGCCATAATAGACAGCTATCTAACGAGACTTGGTTTCTCCAAAAGTCATGCAGATCCAAACCTTTACTACAAATTCCTGAACAATGCACCTATGATTCTACTACTATATGTTGACGATCTATTCCTAACAGGTGAAGAGTCTCTCATCATTCAATGCAAAAAGGAACTAACTTATGAGTTTGATATGAAAGATCTTGGTCTCATGCATTATTACTTGGGACTAGAAGTATGGCAGAAGAATGGTGAAGTATTCCTTGGACAAGGAAAGTATGCAATAAAGATTCTCCAGAAGTTTGGAATGATGGATTGCAAATCCATGGGCACTCCTATGACTACAGACATAAGAAAAGTAAGAGATTCAGATTCTGATCCAGTAGATCCATCACTATATCGACAATTGATTGGGTCATTGATGTATTTGGTAAATACTCGACCAGACATTTGCTTTGCCGTGAACACACTAAGCCAGTTCCAGGTGGAACCTAGACATGAGCATTGGATAGATGCAAAGCATGTCCTAAGATATATTCGTGGGACAATAAACTATGGTCTAAATATACCACATCCAATGATATACAGCTTCATGGATTCACAGATTCAGAATGGGCAGGAAGTGCAGAAGACAGAAAGAGTACTTCAGGGATGTGTTTCAGCTTGGGCTCCGCTATGATATCTTGGGGCAGCAGGAAACAGAAGTCTGTCGCACTCAGCACAGCAGAAGCAGAATATATCGCAGCATGTGAGGCATGCACAGAGGTGATATGGCTGAGAAAGCTAATCTCCGATTTATTTGATCAGGTTCCAGATTCAACCATAATACACTGTGACAATCAGAGTTGTATAAGGCTATCAGAACACCCAATGTTTAATGAACGGTCGAAACATATTGAGATCAAATACTACTTTATTCGAGATAAAGTCCAGGAAGGAGAAGTAAAGCTCCAGTATATCCCCACAGATGAGCAGACAGCAGATATCCTGACAAAGCCTCTGTCCAGAATAAAGTTTGCATATTTTCGAGACAAATTGGAGATCGTGGAAATAACTCCCTTAGTCGAAAGGGAAGAAATGACTCTCCAGGTTGGGAGGGAGCACTGACATTTTATTGAATTAAGGACAGTCATTTTCAAGTTTCAAAAATGGTCCAGCTTGGGCAGTTCCTTTCCAGATTCAGAAAGTGGTTTGAGATTTCTGACGAACAGGCATTTTCCAGTTCGGAAAATGGTCCAGATCGAACGATCATTTTCATAATGAAAATGGTTCGATGGATTGTTGATGTACCATAGATAGCGATTTCCCATTGTGGTTAACATGGGGAATGGTCTAGGGTAGTCTCTCTTCTTGAGGGTTACTCAAGAAGACTGGCCTGCCTCGCCGAACAGCAATTTCCCATTGTGGTTAACATGGGGAATGGTCCGTATTGGAGACTGGTGCAGGATAATCATTTCCTTAGGAAATGGTCCGGAAAGTCATTCCTTAGGGTGGATTCATTCTCTCCAGGTTGCACTTTGTTTAGTGTCGTAGGAATGGCCCAAGGTGGGGAATGGTCCAGGTTCAGCAATCAGGGACAGGCATTCCTTAGGGCAGACTCATTCTCTCCAAGTTGCACTTTGTTTAGTGCTGGAGGAATGGCCCAGGGTGGAGAATGGTCCAGGCTCAGAAATCAGGACAGTTATTCTTCCTTGCTTGAGAAGAATAGTCCAGATAGGCCATCATTGATGTTCTACTCTGAGGGCAGATGCTCTTTCAGATCTCACAGATGTGAGTGAAAGAATGGCCCAGACGATTCAGTTTATATCATAACAATATTTTATGTGCAGATTGATATCAGATGATTGTTATGGAGATTGCATGTCTCCAGACAGTAGAGATATGCTACTGTGGTGGATATGTTCCACTGTTTGTGACTATGTGTCATGGTTTGAGTAGTTGTGTACTACCATGGATGAACACAGTTGTGTTCTATCAATTGATATTGTACATGTTGTCATGGAAATTATCCTATTGGATAATAATGACGGTGCTCGTGATGCTACAAGTTGAATGGTCTGTTTGCGCTCAAGACCATTATCGGTTATACCTCCCTAGCTAGGAGGGACTGTTGATATTATGGTAGCTTTGGGAGGTATGAACCTCCATTGTGACCTTTGACAAGATTAGAATATTCCGGAAGAAAGAAAAGAAGTGAACATAACCCTAGAAGACATGTCGAATGAGAGAGATAATTAATATGAATTAATTAGTACCCAGAATGAGAAATCGACCCAGGCAGTCTGCCAGGATTACTATAAATACAAGGCGTCAGTCTTTCATTTGACACACACTTCTCAAAATTGCAGACAGGCACTTGTGCGCACTGCAGTCTGGCAGTCTTGTGCGCAAGTTCTAGAGAAGGTGTTGCCGCCAGTTCTGAAGCCTATTGCTTCTATCTTTTGGGTTGGACTCTCTGATCAGCTTTGGTAACTTCTTGCTTGGTGCATTAGCCTTGCTTGGATATTGGATTGCTACCAGGATTCTTCTCTATGTCAAGGTCAAGGTGCTCGGAGGGTGGCTTTGGCCTATGGTTGGGTGACAATTGTGATATTGTCAATGGTGAAACGAGCACATTCTAACAAAGAAGAGATAACAATACTTAAATTGCTTGAATCTAAAGCATCAATATCAGATGAATTCCATACCATTAGCTTTCCAATTTAAGTAAATAAGATTGCAGATGAAATAAGAAAAGAACACAGGAAATACATACATGAGAGAGAAAAACACATTTCAGATCACCACCACAAGAATCTTTGGTATGAATAGTACTGTACTTCTGCACTAATATTTCATTAAACTTCAAAAAAGACTACAAAGTAGTCAAGACAAAATGTCCTCTACGCTTCTGCCAACCTCTTAGTCAATCAAAATTACAAATATATATAGAAAAGACTCTTCCCCAAGCTAAGGAGGTCGAGCTTAACTCCTTCTCAAAGCTGGATCTGGTTACAAAATTATAACAACACGTTTAGAACTACCTTCTAGGAAATAGGAATCAATTTTTTGGAAAATAGGGGTCAAAGATAGCATCATATCTCTCGAATCATGATAGTTGTTACAAAACTGAGAGAGGTTTTTGTGAATGGGCTTGTGCTTGACAAAAGCCTCTTTCAGTTTTCCAAAATTCCTCTCCCGCATCTTGGGATCCGCGCCCAAAGATAATGACTAAAACAGGAATAAATGTTTAAATCTGAAAAATAGGCAGTAAAGATCCATTCGAATCTTCCAAACCTTGACACCTGTGAAGAAACTGAGAGAAGTTTTTGTGAATGGGCTCGTGTTTGACAAAAGCCTCTTTCATTTTTCAAAGATTCCTTTTCATTTGGTCAAAAACTGAGTTTGAAGTTGACTACAAAAACAGTCATTTCCAGAACTTGTGTAGTGAACTTACACAGAGAACTTGCGTAGCGAACCTGTAGAGCGAGGTTCCTTTTGACATTTTCTTCTATTATTTGGCTTTGATTGATGGTTGAAGGTCACTGATTGATAGTTTGACACTTGAGATGATGATAAACAGCCCTAGGACCACTTCATTACCCTTTCAAACACTAACTTGGCCAAAATTGCAAATGTTTTACAAAAATTTACATGTGCTAACATTGGCTCCAATGGGGATGGAGAACTCCCTGTGAGGCGAAAAAAAACTCGTAGACTTGTGCCTAATCCATTCAACCATTCCAAACTCTTTCATTCTTCACCTGCAAGCTGTACCTGTTCCAGACCTAAACCAAACCCGCTTTCCAACTGCTAACAGAAAACTAAAGCTGACAATATTCACACTATAAACTCAAACTAAAACTGAAAAGTCACTGATGCAAATTGATTACTGCTGAAAAATTAAACATGCTTGACCAACAAGCTTATTTTCACACTCCTACTCTAACTTCTGAAAACAATTGTGGGATCAGGTAATTGAAAAATGCCAATATAACCAATCAAATAGTTGCACAAATGATGTGACTACTTGACTTTGTTTGAACATAGTCAAATCTAGGACATGTAATAGCAAAGGCAACTCATGATACTTTTGGTTCTCCCGGTGAAAACATAGCTAAAGATTCAAACTGAAAAATCCTTCCATATATGTCGCTATAGGATCATAAATGACATGATCTGTTTGATGATCCTCAATGTATTTTCAATTGGATTTTCAAAACTAAATTTTTGATGTATATTTCTCTATTTGAACATTTTGCTTCCACTATGAATTTTCAAGCTCATGATCAAAATCAAAAAATTCCTCTTCTTAACAACTAAGGGCAGCAAGAAAAAATCTTCAAAATAAAAACTTTGATAGTGAAAATCTTGGGACCGGATTTGAACTTCTAAAGCTTCAAGATCTTTCTCAAGTGTTTTAGCAAACTCTTCTAAAAAATTGATCTTAGTTGCGAAGCTACATTTACATGAGTTTAAATAGGAAGATAAAAGTGAAGAAAAATTTTCTTCCACTTCATCATCAGTGCACATAGCTTTCCATTCCGTGAAATATGGAATAGAAACAGAATTTGTTGCAAATTCAGTCTTTTCCATCCATGTTTCCAAGAAAATAACCCCAAAAACTGAAAAAGATCTTATGGATTTGGCGGGTAAACCATCAACCCAACTTCTACATTTTCCTTGGAATGAATCATGAAACAGTCTAAGGAAAACATCTTCATGTTTGACTCTAAGAAGCTCAGTGAAATCAAGAAAATATGATATATGCTTCAATGTCAAACTCAAATCCTCACCGTTAAATTTTGGACCATTCCTTAAACAATATCCATCCTTGGGTAAAGGATTTGGAAAACCATAAATCTGTGAAAAATCCAAACATGCATACCTTGAAATAGTTGTAGCAGCATCTGAGTTCTTCATCAAATCTAGTGGAGTCACTAGTACCTTCTTCAAGCTTTAAAACCTTCAGACAGTGGAGTCACCATCGATACTCTGACATCTGGATACAGCTGATAATGGAGTCGTCAGGTGAATTGTACAGCCTTCATGTGTTTGGCTTATGTTCACCATCAGAAGTCCAAACTGAACTTTGTCGTTTCCCCCAGGGAAGATTTCACCTTCGCTCCCCGGCAACGGCGCCAAAATATTAGCACTATGTAAATTGCTTGGCTGAGGAAGCAAATCACAAAGGTAACCTCCAAACCACTTTAGAACTAAAACTAGCCTTTTCAGTTCAGAAAGGGATCTCTCTTGTCACTTGGTCTCTGGAAGATAAGTTTTCTCTTAAGGATCAATGGCTAGGTCTTTGATTAGATGAAGATTTTTATAAAGTTTTTGGCAAGAAAGAGGAGGAATCTGTTGGGCAATGGAGTCAAGTTTGAAGCAAATGGAACTATCAGTGATTGGTGGTAGAACTATCAAGGAAGCAGAGGCTAGATAGGTGATAATTTTTCAGCTTAAATATTGTTGTTGTAGGATGGAAGAAAGAGAAAACAATTAACCATATTCAGAGCACCAGCTGAGATGAATTATGATTGAGTTAAGAAGAGATAACAATACTTAAATTGCTTGAATCTAAAGCATCAATATCAAATGAATTCCAAACCATTAGCTTTCCAATTTAAGTAAATACGATTGCAGATGAAATAAGAAAAGAACACAGGAAATACATACATGTGAGAGAAGAACACACTTCAAATCACCACCACAAGAATCTCTGGTATGAATAGCAATGTACTTTTGCACTAATATTTCATTAAACTTCAAAAAAATTACAAAGTATTCAAGACGAAATGTCCTCTACGCTTCCGCCAACCTCTTAGTCAATCAAAATTAAAAATATATATAGAAAAGACTCTTCCCCAAGCTGAGGAGGTCGAGCTCAAATCCTTCCCAAAGTTGGATCTGATTACAAAATTATAGCAACACGTTTACAACTGTTTGCTAGGAAATAGGAAACAATTTTTTGGAAAATAGGGGTCAAAGATAACATCATATCTCTCGAATCATGATAGTTGTTACAAAATTGAGAGAGGTTTTTCTGAATGGGCTCGTGCCTGACAAAATCCTCTTTGAGTTTTCCAAAATTCCTCTCCAACGTCTCGGGATCTGCGCCCCAAAGATAATGACTAAAACAAGAAATCATTAAATTTTTAAATCTGAAAAATAGGTTGTAAAGATCCATTCAAATCTTCCAAACCATGACACCTGTGAAGAAACTGAGAGAGGTTTTTGCGAATGGGCTTGTGTTTGACAAAAGCCTCTTTCATTTTTCAAAGATTCCTTTTCATTTGGTTAGAAACTGAGTTTGAATTTGACTAAAAAAACAGTCATTTACACAACAAACTTGCGTAGCGAACTTGCGGAGCGAGGTTCCTTTTGACATTTTCTTCTATTGCTTGGATTTGATTGATGGTTGAAGGTCACTTATTGATAGTTTGAAACTTTAGATGATGATAAACATCCCTAGGAACACTTCATTACTCTTTCAAACACCAACTTGACCAAAATTGCAATTTTTTTACAAAAAATTACATGTGCTAACACACTCTTAACTACCTCACCCACCAAATCCCTATATTCTCTCCCTAATTCCAACTCCCCCTAACTTCTCTCCCATTTCCCCTTTTCTCTCCACTCCTCCCACTTTCCGAGCAGGGGCACCACTAGTCATGGGCCTCGTCTAATTCATGAGGCGCCTCTCTCACTCACCTACCTCAACTACCTTTCACAAATCTCTCCCTAACTCCACTCATACCTAGATCCTCTCCCCCTCACACTCTACTCACTCCACAACTCAAGGGAGCGCCCCCACCTTCCTCTACCTAACCTAAAGCACCCCTCTCCTCACTCATACTCTATATAATGAACAGCGTTTCATTGTTCAAGGGTTGGATGTTCTACTTCAGCAACTTCAAGACTTCAAATTGTTGAGATTTGGGTACCTTGGAAAGTGGTCCCCTTGTGTTTATGAGCTTCTAAACACATGTGGGAAGTACTTTGTACCATGTACGATGTACTTTATGTCTAATTTCACTTTGACTTAGGAGATTTAAGTCAAAAGTGAAATTTGGTCATTCTAGCCTAAAATGACAATTAATTCACTTTGTGGGTGAATTAGGAGACATAAAGTGAAACTATGGAAACTTAAGTAAAGTGGGTTTTGAGTTGAGATTTACTTGAGATGATCTCAACCATTGACTTGGGATGAGATGAGACGATATCATCCACCCATTTATTAGGTTTCTTCGTGCATCCTTAAGGAGGGCGCATAGGGCAAAGGAGAGCTCAATTATTCACTCATTTGTTCATTTGGAGAGTTTGAGAGAGAGCATGAGCATGAGGGTTCAGGCATTGTTTGAGGCTAGCTTGGGCGCTTCCTTCCATGAAGACAGCCAGCAAGCTTAGGGCCTTGTTTATTTAGTGGGGAGGTTCTTGCTTGGAGGAGGGTGCACTTGGTGAGGAGGGCGCATCATCAGCAGGGAGGACTTTCAAAGCTCAGATTGCAGTGAGATTTGCTTCAGAGGGAGGCTACTCATCAGTATCAGAGTATTGTGGAGGGGTTTCTTCATCAGAGCTTCCAGTTGGCATTTAGCTCCAGTTCAGTGGTCTTGTCAGCATTTATAGAGGGTGCACCATCCTAGGGCACTCTTGCTTCAGTTGGACTTGTGTTGCAGCTTGGATCAAGTTGTTATTGTATCAGGTTCTTCTATATATTGTACTTGTTGTATTCCACCTTCCATTCTCCCTATATATACACTTATATTCCAAACTGGTTTTCCCCGGGGCGGGTTTATCCAGGGTCATGTTGACCAAAAATACTTGTGTTCATTTTCATGTATGTTAGAATTTAGAACTACTGTATTTTCAGCTGTAAAGATCTCTAGGTGTGTTATATATATTTTGGTATGCATGTGCTAACCATTGGTGACAAAAACTGCATGCGAGAGCACCAAAATCGCTTATGTAACCATAACAAATCAGCAAAAAAGTTCCTGAACTGTTGGCTGTTATAAAACAGCAGCAAAACCTTCATTGACAGTTGAAACTTAGAGCCAACTTGAGGTCAAAGACAGACCTAGTTGGCAGCTTGATGGGACCTGGAAAATCTTCCCAGATTTCTGTCTTCTCTCTCTCTCTTTCTAGTTTCTGAATTTTGTATTTAGGGATCACTACTGCACCATCTTTGTACTTGTTTCTTGGCACAAACAGCCTCCTACATTTGCAGAAATATAAGCTTGATGTGCTTGTAATGGGCCTTCTAGTTTTGTGTGTGTTTTAGCTTGTGATCTGCATCATTTTCCAGGAGTTATTAGCATATCATTTGGGCGATTTCCAGCTGTTTGGTATCGTTTTCTTCATGATATTCTTTGCTGATTTTGGGTAACAAGTTGTAGACATCTCTCCAAAACACTTAAAAATTTAAATTTCTGAACTTTGGCTGTCCAAAACAGCCATAAATGTCTTTGTTTTGCTGTTGTTATAGAGTATTTCCAGCTGTTATTTTCCCTTCTTTTGCAGATTTACAGATTGCGGACAGCAAGCAAAGAGGCTAAGGACAGCCCCCTGTGGATGTTCTACTTCAGCAGCTTCAAGACTTCAGATTTCTGCCTTCTCTCTCTCTCTTTCTAGTTTCTGAATTTTGTATGCAGCGATCACTACTGCACCATCTTTGTACTTGTTTCTTGGCGAAAACAGCCATCTACATTTGCAGAAATAAAAGCTTGATGTGCTTGTAATGAGCCTTCTAGTTTTGTGTGTGTTTTAGCTTATGATCTGCATCATTTTTCTGGAGTTATTAGCATACCATTTGGGCAATTTCCAACTGTTTGGTATCATTTTCTTCATGATTTTTGTTGCTGGTGTTGAGTAACAAATTGTAGACATCTCTCCAAAACACTTAAAATTTTAAATTTCTGAACTTTGGCTGTCCAACACAGCCATAAACGTCTCTGTTTTGCTGTTGTTATAGTGTATTTGCAGCTGTTATTTTCCCTTTGTTTTGCAGATTTACAGGTTGCGGACAGCAAGCAAAGAGGCTAAGGACAGCCCACTGTGGTTGGCATGCACCAGCCCAAACGGCAAGGACTCTGCTAGTGAAAATTTTAAGAGCAGAAGTTCCTATAACCAACCTACTTTCTGTGCAAATTAAGAGTTATTTTAGGTCTGACTTTTGGTACAACAGCATACTTTTGATCATTTTCAGATCTGTTCATAAGTGCAGAAAATTGCGTTAACACACTAGTTCCTTATCTACTTTTGTCAATATGAACACTTCATCAATTTTACAAACATTGCTTTATGCCACTATGGGCACCACCAAATGTCACTAGCACTATCATTGTCCCGTCGACAACCTCTAGTCAACAATTCAACACAATTTTTTATCTATTTGAGGTATCACCGTTGAGTTGTTCATCTACACTTCAAAAACTTCAATGAACTTCTCTCATACATAGTGAAATTGCACCAACTCCTGGCATTTTCTCAGGTTTCTTTCCTTGCATCTTCTGCATCATTGCTAAGTTACAAGCAACAACTTTCGTATCCAATTTTTCAATGTTTCTAACATTACCCTTACTAAAAAACCATCCCCCTCCACTCACAACATACCTTTGAATCTCTGGAACTTCTCCTTGCCCAATGCCTCAATGAGCATGTCTAAAACCTATTCAATTATCTTGGAAAATCCTATCTTCACTTTGCCTTCTTTTTGTGTTTGCCTCAAGTAATTAAAGTGAGCTTCAATGTGCTTTGTCCTTACATGAAATATGACATGCTTTGCATGTTGAATCACACTTGGACGGTCAAAGACTAATATAGTTGGAATGTCCTACTTTATTTCAACATTCTTCTCAACCAGATTGCCCAAAAGGTTATACTCATTGTGACTTTGCATTCTTCCTCAACCAAAGACGGCACAATTGTTTGCTACCTCTTACTACTCCATGAGATCACCACTAATCCTATCTGAAATGCATATCTAAATGTAGATCTCTTGTCATCCAAGCATCTAATGTCAACCCTATTATCCCCGATTTCTAGGGATAACTAGGAGATCATGTCTCGAGGCCCACAGGTCCTAGACATGGAGTACCGAGAGCAGGATTGACCTGAGCATGGCCCTGGAGGGCCCATGTTTCTTCTTCTTCATCAGACTTGTCCTGTCAGCAGCAGCAGCATCCATCACCTTCGGCTTGGACTTGTGTCGGAGAAGACTCTTGCTCCATGAGGTAATTGGTCCAGGTATCATGGTATGTGTCATATTTGGTCATTATAACCTTCAGATATATGCATCAAATTCCTTTCATTTTTGACGACTGCTTGGATCTTACATTAACCCACTTCACCATGGTTGGGGGGATTGACAGGGTACCCTAGCAAGCTTGTACCCATAGGTTTTGGTTAGCCACCAGGGGGGATTTTGAAGGGCCATCGTCCGCTCCCATCATATCATCACTCTTACATCTTATCTCCCACTCATCTATCCC
>ML815449.1:14210-24990 GCA_009831015.1 Picea engelmannii | reverse complement strand
CACAATCACTCACACTTGTGAGGTCTGATTTTTGCGCCCTTATTGGGTATTTGGTCTTTAAAATTGAGGCGCACTTGTTGATGGGAGGCTTTTCTTGGCATATTATGGCATTTCTCTTGAGGAAGGTTTACAACTAGGGTTTGACATGCTTTTTCTTCATGATATGTAAGTATTTTTCCTGCAAAACCTCTTGATTGAATGGTTGTAGGTTAGTAATTCTTGCATTTACTTATAAAATTGTTGATTGTAAAACCCTAGGTGACAAGCACACAAGTAGGTCCTTGTCATATGTCCCCTTAGAGAGAAGTATTCAGCCATTGAAGGAGGATGATAGAGCCTAGCCTTCAATACACTCATCTAACTTTTTCCCTTAAGCTAGTTTTGATTTTAAGGGTTAAAAGGAGGGTGACGTCCTAGGCCTAGGTTATCTACACCTAGGGTCGTCCATCTTTTAGGGTTTAGTGATAGAGCCTTATCTTTACAACACTCTCCCTCATTAAATCCTCTTGTTTTAACCCTTTTCTTATGCTAGTCGTTTGCCAAGTTTGACCTAAAGAAGGAGGAAAGAGCACGAGGCCTTGCCTAAGCAACACCGAAGTGAGTCTTTTCCCCTAGGGTTTTGATTCTAGGACCCTGCCATTGCAGCACTCTAGAACCCTTCCCTCTTGTCTTTAGCCTGTTACCCCTTCAATCTTGTGTCCTCTCCTTTATTGACTCCATATACCCTTAGGCACTGATCTTAGGCACACAACATTGAGGTCATAGTGTCCAAAACCACTCTCAAAACTTTGAATTTTGAAACCCTAACTAACAAACTAACCTAGATAAGGCTGACGTCACCCTTGAATAATCCATCTTGACGCAGCCATTTTTAATGATAAGCAATTGGATGATGATCTAAAGCATTCATTGAGTAAAGTGTTGGTTGGATACATTGTTAGCTTCATCATCTTGATAGTTATTGATGAATTGATGGTTCTTCCATAGCTAATTGATAAAACGTTGACTTCATTGGTATCTATTGTTTTACATTGCTTATTAATTAATAGCAGATAGTCATTGAAGTACTAACCCATTGAGTTATAGCTTGCATATATACTGTATTATTGTTGTCTTGTTCCGGGCAGGTGTTTTCATTTGGGCATACACTTCTTTATTGGCTGATTAGTCGGACTGTCTGACCTTGGTGGTAACCTGTGAGGGGGATACTTTAATCTTGACTTTATACCTTTGCCTCTTCAAAACCCCAGGTTATCGGGGACGTCTCCCCTGGATTAACCTCCCTAAATAAAAAGAACCTCCCCATTGAGGTGACATTGGGTGGGGAAGGTTCCTGTTACGCCAGTTTGGCCTCCATCCTTTAACCTTTGACCTAAACTACAAACTATGTGATAACAAACCCAATAAAAATCAATAAATCTAACAAGATCAAAACTCTCATTCTAGGTATATTCCAAGCCATATTTTATAATGCCTTTCATGTAGACTAGAATTTGATCTTTTGCTTTCTAATGGGTTGCATTAGGTTCATCCATATATCTAGAGACAACACCTACTACATAAAGGATATCATATCAGTCGAATGTCAACAGAATAGCCTCTCAACAAATTGCCTAAAAAGGGTTCATTTTACTAGCTTTCCCACATTGTATTTACACTAGATGCACCTTTTGGTCCTATTGACATGTTTTTGTGGTCATTTGTTGGACATTAATATAATTATTTTATCTTGATCTCTAATGAATTTTATTACAATTTCCATAAAAGTTCCCATGGACTTACAACCTTCCATTTGGAACTTTGGAGCTTCTTCAATAGATCATCATCTTACCTTGTCTCAGTCTAACATAGAAGAATTATCTCAAATTCATGCCATACTTCCATCCCAAGGTAAAATAGTTCAGGACTCAGGTTTGTCATGTCAAATGTCTTTTTTTTCAGGTTCTTCTTTATCACTGCCATTGCATTCTCACTATTGCCTATCATGATCAAATCATCGACATACAAGATAACAAACAATAATCCTCCACTCTATATCTCTCTCGCATAAAGGTTCAAATCGAAGAGGCCTCTCTTAAATCCTTGTTAAAGAATGTACTCATCAATTGCTCGAGTACCAAGTTGTGTTAGCTTCTTTCGATCCATATAACACTTTCCTAATGGGAAAACCAAAGATTCTTTCAAAGCCCCTTAAACCTCTCTAGTTGTCCACATAGACTTCTTTTATAACCCCTTTCAAGAAGGAACTCTTTAAATGACAATTCAGTGGAAAATCCAACCAAACTAGGCTGCTAACTCCAACCACACTCCAACAACGGAAAAAAATTATCTGTGAACTATTCCTTCCTTCTATGCAAATATTTTAGCCACTCATAACGATAAATCTGTTAGAATATAAGGGAAAAAATAGACTAGCTAGGAACAGAAATAATTTTTAATTTTATTTGCTACTATAATTCTGGATCAGCAATATATTTAAAATTCTGTTGTAAAAACTAATAACAGAAATTATAGATCTTTACCTTAACAAAACAAAGAACAGATTTACCTAAGGTGCTTGTTGTTATCCTCTTTTCTGTATGCTCAGAAAAAGCTTTAAGGGTCATGGATCAAACCCTCAGAGTAGATCTCATCATGATGTAATGTCCCCACTTTGGGACATCATTATATTACAAAGTGTTATGCTGACCAGAGTAGCCAGATGGGGGTGATAACGTGTACAAGAGCTATTGAGGGGTTTTATTGGGCCCGACTTGCATCGCTCACCTTATTTCATCATCATGATCCATTCCAAACAGCTTGGCTTTGGTTCCGTTGCATTCTGATGATTTCCATAATTTTGAGTTGTTATGGGCTATATGTTAATTAAATTCACTAAGAAGGTCGTATTGGGCACAATACTTGAAGGAACATCTTAGTGTAATAGCTCATCGGAATCAGGAGGAATAGCACTACAGGATAGGATGATGAGAAGTGACTTTCAGTTGCCAGAGAAGCCATAAGGAGGGATAAGTCACTTTTTAGAGGTAAAATGATTAATTAATTAATTAAAGTGATTTAATAATTAATAATAAAATAAAGTAAAAGTCACTTGGAGAAACAAGGTAAACAGGGAGGATAAAAGAGAGATAGGGGCCTCTATTCTCTCATTATGTTGAATATCAGTTTGGTATCTGGCTTCTAGCTAGTGAGCCCATGCACTTGGGGGTTTTGAGGGTTTGACTGAATAAACCCTAGAGATCAGCTCGGTGGTGAAAGATCCCACCCAACCTAGTCCAAGCTTGGTCACAGAGGTGAAAGATTCCTCCCTCACCATTCTACATCCATTCTCTCTCAGTCACAGGTGGATTCTACATCAATTACAGGTTTGGGGAGAGCTAGGGCACAAGCTTCAGGGGGTTACCAGCAGGAGGGTGCACATCCTTGAGGAGAATAGCATGATCTAGGCAGAGGAGAAGGATTCCGAGGAAAATCACTTATGGGTGTATTCTTTGTACGGCTTAGGGCGCCTTTCCTAGCCCTTTTCGGAGGAGGTTTCTCAGTCTTATTATTTATTGGGCTTAGCATGAGTTGGGAAGAAGGAGGGCCCACTACAGATAGAGGTATCAATCTTCTGGACGTCCAGATCTTCTTCATTCAGCTTAAGACTTTGCCAGGAGGGTTCTAGTGGCCCGATCTACATTCCGGGAGAGTTGGGAGTCACTTGGAGCATAGGAAGAGGACAACCGAACTCTAGGGTATCTACCGCCACTAGGATAGTGCACAACTCAGCCAGTTTGGGGGTTTGGCACTTCATACAGCCAGGATTTCATCTTATCATTCATCTCTAGCAGCCATTGGCCTTTGGAGGCTTGTTTCTTCTCCTCTTGGACTTGTTGGAAGATTATTGTCATTTTGTTATGAGTTCTCAGCTATATTATTCCAGATCTGTAGATCAACTGTATCAAGAGCTTCTACTACTATGAATAAAATCAGATCTGAGGTAGTTTTGGTTATTCCTTGTGTTGTTGATCTTGTATCTTGTTGAGGTATGTTCCATTGCGATATCTTCTTATTTGTTGCTGCAAACACACATTACAACCATCAGTATAAACCCTAGCGCAACCTAAAAGATCAAAATCAGCAAAGTGTTTGACGAAATGCCACAACCAGAAAACACATAAAAATCAATAAAAACGCAATGTTCCTAGCACCTTGGGTTGGGAACATTACACATGATCCTTTGAACAATTTTGCCAAGAAGAACTTTAGGGAAATATCAGAAAACTAACCAGCATACCAATCATCAAATATAAGGACTGAATCAAGGACACCACTGTCCATCCTAGAGGCTGGAAAAGGAGGCCACTAACAGCCTTAACAAATTATGTCCAAGAATATAGAACTGCTACAGCAATAGATAGAAATAAATAGCAGTTTTAGGGTTGCCTCATCAAACCCTGATTAGGGTACTAAAATGTTGTAAGGTAGGTAGCATACACAGGTCACAAAAAGGAGGACAGCGACAGCATACAGGTGGCACCAGCAATGAAACAGAAGCAACATACAAGTGGCAACAGTAATGAGACAGCGGCAGCATACAAGTGGTACCAATAATCAGACAGCGGCAGCATACAGGTGATGGTATCAACAAGGAGACAGCAGCAGGCTGGAAGAAAGACCCTTAGGAGTCAGCGGCAGCATGGAACAGGAGAGGTAAGCCCATGGTGTCTATACCAAGCAAGAGAAACTGACCTAAAGAGGGTCGCACCACTTCAACAACCAGAACAAAGGGGGCCGCAGCAAAAACTCAGACCAAGACTCGGCTTAGAAGGAAGAGTGAATGTGTCTAGTGACAGGAGAGGTCTCTCCATTTTATAGTTTGGTAGGTAGGTTAGGGTTAGCAAAATTAGCCTTAACTTTAGGGTTAGATTAAACCCTAACAATTTAAACAATTAATATTTTAATCATAAAATATTAAATGTTAATTAGAATAGTCAACAAGTCAAGGAGAGAGGATCCGAAGTCATGGAGGCTAGCAAAGAACCAAACCACATAAACATTAAGGAGGACGTAACTAAAGCAAGGGGTTGCAAAGGTAATAAGACAAGGTCAAGGGGGTTCTTCTTTAATGGCAGAATTTCCACAAGGGTCTCATGATATAACTTATAAGCTTTTATCATCCCAGCATAAGAGGAATGTCAATGATGTGACCATGTCCTTCTTATCTGCTCCTAGGTCTCATAGACCATCCCGGGAGAGAAGAAGATCACACATCATCTCGGCTTGGTACTTAACCAAGAAATTGCCTAGTCCCAGACTAGGATACCCCAGAACACAACTGGGGGCCCTAGATCACAACTAGGGTCTTATCCACCGAGGTACACAATCAAGGATCAATCCAAGCACCGAGCAAGGATTCCCTGGAACACATCCAAGGGCCCTATAACACATCTAGGGACTTATACCATCAAAAATACTTGGTCCTTGACCAAGAACCCTAGCAATACACTGGGGGCCCTCACTAGGGTCTTTTGCCATGGCTCTAACTGCTTGGTCCCAGACCAAGAACCCCAGGAGTGTATTGGGGGCCCTAGATCTAAGCTAGGGTCTTTGCCATCCTCCCAGAGAATGGCTCTTGCAGCTGCATTAATTTTAACACTCCCTCTGATCAAGAGAGGCATTCTCAACAACACCAAGCGTGTCTTGAAAGTAGACAAACTTTGTCAACGACGGGGGCTTGGTCAAAATATCTGCAGATTGTTCCGCCGTCAAAACATAATGAATACTAAGAATGTTTTTTTGCACCATGTCCCGAACATAGTGATATATCATCTCAATGTGTTTCGATCTGTCATGAAACACAAGATTCTCAGAGAGATTTATACAGCTCTGGTTATCACAGTGAATTATTGTGGGCTCCAGCTCAGCACTGAACATATCTAAGAGTAGCTTTCTAAGCCATACTGCTTCTCTACTAGCAACGCTTGCAACAATGTATTCTGCCTCTACAGTGCTTTGGGCTATGGAGCCCTGCTTCCTGCTGGACTAGGAGATCATAGCTAAACCTAAATTGAAACAATATCCGGAAGTGCTCTTTCGGTCCATTGTATTTCCCATCCAATCTGAATCTGTATAGCCATGAAGCATTACACCTCCACTGGAAGTGTATCTGAGCCCATAGGCTATAGTCCTGTTTGCGGATAACGCTGTCACCTCTGGTCACCAAGCCAGGACAGTGTCCCTCAACTCTTCCCTTGAAGAATAAAAACAAAAGATCAAAAGCAATGAAGCTAAGAATAAAAGGCAATGAATGGGCTAGGAAACAATGACATCTATGACAAGGTGCAGCTCACCCTCTACAAAGGCACCCACAGGTAAGATTTACATTTCGCTGTTATCACTACACCCCATGCCCAAACACTTACTCTACGCCACCTCATACACTTACATGACCTGGATTGGTTCTCACCTGGGAAACACCCCAAACTTAAGGAGGATTAGCCCAATAGGACACCCTGAGACCTTCTCCAAATCTGACTTGTTAAATTGCATAACGTCTTTGATCATTTGTCTGGGTAAAGGGGGGTTTCATGCACATGTTTGGGTAATTTACTTATTGGATGTGATCTACATGTTATGATCCATGTGACTTATGAACCCCTGGAGGGCATACTCGTTCTTACTGCAGGACCTTGCCCAGTGGACAGGTACACATGGGGGAATGATTAGCTCAAACCTTCAAGGGGCTGAAATCCCACAGATGGATGTTGTAACCCCAGCCAGTGGCAAGAAGACATCAGAGAGTTGCACCAGGAAGAAAGAAGGATGTTTCCCTTGGAGACACCCTAGCAGACCTAGACCCAGGGGGATATTTCTCTTCCACATGGACGTTGACCTTTGAGAGCCCATGACGTCACCATCATGACCATGGATGTCATCCAGAGCTAGGGTTTGCATTTTGGGGGCAATTGTGAGCTGGGTGGCACCTGTGAGCATCATCTACGGCCTTTGGAGGCTAAACGTTCTGCATCCAGAGCCCAACGTTCCACCTTAGGGGCTCAACGTCACCCTAGAAGGGCATGACATCACCCTTGGGGATGTATTTAGATGTTAATTAATTTTATTTATGTCTAAAAATGGATTTTGATATAATTTGGTCAGGTCGGCCTTTATTTGACCTAAAATTAATTAAAGGTCAGTTGTTTTGTATAAATAAACATAAATTACATTCATTTTTATATCATAACTCCTCACACAAGAAGGAGTGGTCTGAATTTGCGCCCTATTTGGGAGTTATTAGCTGAAACGGGGAGGCGCACTTGTCTTGGAGGCTAAAAGTTGCAACTTGGATCATTTCTTGGTGAAGTTACTTGGCAATCTAGGGTTTTATTGCTTGATTATTCTTTGTGAAGTAAGTAAATCTGCAATTCTTCATTTCATTTTGAATGGTTATGGTATATTTTCCTATTCATGTTTAAGATTAGGAAATTGCTTGCTTGGCAAATCCTAGGAGCAAAGGACTTTTAACATACTACTTTGTTCTTCATTTGCTAGACTTTACTAAGGTGATTTGACTTAGATAAACATATAAAGCCCTAAAATACTAGCACGTTAAAAGCCATTGTCTAGTTATTGTTGCTCTTAATATCTTTCAATGGTCTAAGGAGGAGGAAGGCACTAGGGCCTAGAAGTGCCTACTCTCTAGTAGCTCACCCCCTTAAAGTTCAGGCCAATGTTGCCAGAGCGTGGGAGCGAAGCAGGAGCAGGAGCGTGGGAGCGCATTTTTCAAAAAATGGTCAGGAGCGAAGCGTCTCTGGAGCGTTTATATATATATCTATATATTCAAAAGAAAACATGTAGAATGCAAACTAGATGCAAAATTTATGAAACATGTATGTTTGTGATACTTCCAATATATGAAATGCCATCTAAATTCCATATTATCCATCATTCCATGAATCTTACGTAGTACATTAATGAATAATCATTCAAGCATCAACCATCTAGTTGCTAACAATTACACATACAAAGTAAGAAATTGAAATACATTTTACAAATACAAACCATATAGATTCTAGCAATTACAAACATACAAACTTTAGAACCATATAATAGGAAAGTACATCATTAACTTATGGAATGAAAAAGGTTATCCACCAATTATCAACATGAGTCATCGCCAAATAGTTTTGTTTACAAAAATTGGCTATTTGCATAAGTACTACAATGATAATTAAACTGAAATCTAGTAAAATGAAAAACAATCTATTTTTCCTACTCCTATCTCCTTCCAGCACCACGATTCCCTCGTGGGGGTACGCGTGGTGGTAGTGAAGATGAAGCAACCGAGTGTGAAGGTCCTTCTAATGCAGGTACTGGTGGAGTGCTAGTCAAGCAGGCCCGTCCATGGGACCTCGCACTGGGTGGTGGCATCTCAGCACGATCATCCTCATCCAATAGAGCATTATCCAAATCCTCCAAAACCAATGCTCCATCCTCCAAATTGCCCTCCTCTGGATTGTAGTCCCACATCTTATTTGCTTTATCTATAGTTGGATCCTCGCAGTAATGGCTCAACAATCGCAAGTCATAATGCACATAGACCAAAGTCTCTGCTCGTTGTACATTCAACATGTTCCTTTTCACATTGTGGATGAAACTGTATCTGCTCCAACACCTCTCTGTTGAAGAAGTGTTCACCACATGTGACAAAACCCGCATTGCCATAGAACATAGTTGTGGTGTATTACCCCCATGCATGTCCCACCACTGAAGAGAAGGCAAATTCCCTCAATCTCTATATGCAGTGTTGCTCCCAAAGGCACCAGTGCAACTGATGTACTGGCTCAACTATTGCCGAATGCTATCACACTCCTCAACATCTAGGTACATTTTTTCTAATGCTTGCATATAACCAGTTTGAACCTCTGGATCTTGGTGTGGTTTTCTCTTCGCCCCACCCCCTAGTGCTGGGGTTGAAAGCCATGACGTATGATAGTATTTTGGTGTAAGCACATATGCTAAGGCATGTAGTGGAATATTTAGCTTCTCCCATAGTTTTTCCACCTCTATACTGATAAAATCATACAAATTATGATCTCTAGGCTCAACAATGTCCTTAATTTGTCCTAACACATTATCCATTTGCTCATACACCTCCCCAATCACCAGTCGATCAGAATATGCAAACCAAATCATGTTATAAATTGGCTTGGTGAACTGTAAAACATACTTGATCCGTGTCCAAAATTGGCTATCAAGGACAGTGTGCTTTGATTCATCCATGCCATCTCTATCAGTGCTAATGTCATCCCACTCATCACTCATCACCATAGCACCCAAAACCTGTCTTACCCTCAATAAGCGCTTGAAGGTGAGGAAATAGCTTCCAAATCTAGTCTTTGCAAGCTTAAGTAATTGCAATTTAGAGTAAGTGCCATAAAATGCAGTAACCCTTGAATGCCCGGTGATAGATTTAATGAGTTTCTTCCCTCGCTTGTACAAATCATTAATTCATGTGCATTCTTTATGCTTGATGATATCATGCATTAAAAGGTTCAATGTGTGCACCAAACAACCAGACCAAAAGATGTGAGTATATTTTCACTCAATGATTTTTCCTACTCCTTTACAATTTGCTGCATTATCAGTGATTACTTGAATCACATTAGTAGGACCAACCTCATCAATAGTTTTCAGTAAGATGTTTGTTATGTTCTGAGAAGATGACATGACTGATGAGGAGTCATGAGCTCCAAGAAACACTGCACCAGTAGACGAAACACCAAGGATATTTATCAAATGTTGGTTTCTAACATTTGTCCAACCATCAAAATCAATGGATACCCCAGCATCTGCCCACCCATCTGTAAACCGTGTAAGAGCTCTTTTGACTTTCGCTTTTTCCTTGTCAAGTAATACAGTTCTAGCCTTTTCATATCCGTGGCTCTTGTATCCAATGGGGGCTTTGTTGATGGCTTTAACCATGGAATGTCAATAAGGGGAGTGGAGAACATTGAATGGCACACCACATGCATAAAGAAACCTTGCCACTTTTGCATCCACTTCCTCCCTGCCAATAATATCAAGGAAATCTTCTATGGTTCTCTTACTTCCACTGCCACTAGGTGAAGACCTTCCACCAACTGAAGAAGATAAAAAGGGAGAAGATGCATCAGGTTGAACCTTTTGTTTTTTAGTATTCATTCTTTGTGCAGCTTCCTCTATCTTGATGTAATTTTCTCTCTCTTCCTGTTTTATCTTAGGGCAAATTGCAATACCAATGGACCCTCTGTTATCATCACTGTCTAATACCCCACAAAGATGCATCCTCACACGGGTGTATGAACCGCTATAAGGTTTTCATGGACGACAACCATGTGGGCATAAAAACTTAGTGGTTCCACCACCTCTACCCTCAAGTTTTGTGACATACCTCCACAAAGGGGTTAATGAAGCTTTGCCACTATCAACTTCATTATCATCCCCTTCACCACCCTCCTCTCCTTCATTCATTGGGTAGTATAGGTCACTATGAGAATGACCACTATTATCTTCTTCATTCACACGCCTATTCCCAAACAACACCATGAGAACCAAAAATGGAAGCAAAAACCACAAGAAAAACATTTTATTCAAGTTTTAGATGAACAACTTGCAATAGAATGAGGAGGAAGGGGGAATTAGAAAATGTAGGAGAAGACAAAAATACAATAATAAACAAGACATTTTGTGAACAATATTCAAAATTTCAACAAAAATACACATTGGGCATACCTATTTTGATGAATCTCCAATG